>CM076093.1:58772428-58964884 GCA_038088585.1 Chrysina gloriosa
AATCTCATGCATTATTGAAAATTTGTTTGCATTTTCAAATTAAGTAATGAATAGATATGCTATTTATTATAAATTCGTTATAAAAATTGCTTTATATAGCCAACGCTTAAACATTGTTTTAATACATAATAAACGCAATTTATTTTACTAAAAATAATAGGGAGGTTTAGCTTCCTTAGCCTCCTCTACGAGTCGCCACTGCAAGCAAGCGGTAGAGGTCAAATTATTGGGTGGCTTTTCAATCAGAGCATCATAAACCGCTTAGGAAGAAATCTTGCTACGTTAATTAAAGTTTGTCGAAGGTGGTTTTGAAAAGTGCTAGAGCATCGCCAAAAAGACACTACGTCGTAAAGAAGAACAGCCGAACATCAGGATCGCTGTCTAAGACTTGTTGGCTGCTAGGGACTATTTTTCGACAACCATGTCTACTAACGGCGAATGATTTCAAGGTGTAGGTCATCCAGTGTGTTCATACTCTTTAGCGCCGAATTCCATCTTTTGGCCTACGCTGCAATTAGTCATATTTATTGCTTTCTTCTATGATTTTGATTGCTTTGAGAAGAACGTCAACATTTTTCCATAACCACCAAACTTTCCTGATTTTTCCGTCATAGAACACCTTTGATATACTATGGGTAGGAGGCTAGGAAATCTACTTACCCCACCGTTAAGATTTGGACTATTCCTGAATAGGCTGATACGCGGTAATCGGGTATGACAGCAAAGATGCGAGATCTCTAACGTTTCGATTTCCAGGCCATGCCCAGTTATGCTGCGATAGTGCCTTACCGTTAGTACTTTTCAATAGTTATTTAGGCGGTGGAATTTCTGTCAGATAGTATATCAATTTCTTGACATATTTTTGATTTTTCCTTGAAAGGAAAAACACGAGATTTTATAAATCCACTTTATTTACACACTGTATGATATTCCGCGTATGTTAATGCATACATACATATGTATATACGTGTACACAGTATAGTATGTAGTATGTAGTATATAGTATATAGTATACATTAGGTATATCCTTTGCTTCAAATATACGATGATCATCGCCATTATTTAGGAGTACAACATGCGATATCTATATATAATCATTTGATCAAAATCCTAAGTAATAACTGTCACTTGACAGTTTAATTTAAATAATTATTATTGAAACAATTAAATTTAGAAAAACAAAATTCTTTAAAATCATTATGGTATAGTGCAGCTTACTTCCAATATATTCTCTAATTTTACGCATAATGTTTTTTGTCCGTTCATTTTTCATAATCGATGAGAGCGTATATACATAAGTATCAATTGTCATTTTTAAGCTTTACACAAGATATGAGATATCTTGGAGGCAGCCGACCGTTGAGATTGAAGATACTAACGTCAATACAAACTCTACTCCGCTCTCTGGTTGTAAATACAGACTTACAATGTACGTTAACTTGACAGAATTACTAGCGTGAACTACGTTTGTATGTTAATTTCAATTAGTGGAGTTTTATCTTGACGGAGTAGAAGTTAGTTACCGCATCAATATAAAAGTGATATAAAATCATGAATTATATTAAACAGCAGTAAAAGAACCAACTGTGCAGTTGTGGCACTATTCGCCTATTTTAACTTGTGTGATTAGTGCGAATCGTATCTTAAGGTAAGCTATTTAAACTTTTTAACAATGTATTATTGTTTATTAACACTTTTAATTTTTTAGCAATAGTATTATATAATTTTTAATCATTTCTATAAAATTCTCTCTAATATAATTACATACATACATATGTCCAAAAATGTAATATAATTAAAAATCGCTGAAATTCTCTGTATGTACTTTGCAAATTTATTTTTCAAATACTTGAGAACACTAAGAAATGATTAAATGACGCAATACGTGGAATAATCAAATAAAATCATTTATAGATGCTGCCTACAGCCTCTATTAAAAACAAATTATTTCACTAGAAATAGATTGCGTAGTATTGCTCATGAGTTACGTAACAATGAACTTGATCGTGTAAAATATGTACCCTGCGGCCTTCACATTTTAACATTCTTAAGGCAACAACTAAGTATATACTACATTTCCGTATGTAAAATTTTAAATATATTACAACTTGCAAACAAACTTAAACAAGAAAATTAAATATTTAAAAACGAAAGTAACATTAAATGTATTGTTATTTTGTCAAAAGGACGAAACTCTTGTTAACTTCCGATGGATTAAATATTCGATTTGTATTCCAATGAAATTTCTATAGCATGAAGCATCCAATACAGCAGGAAATTACCACTGTATGTTTGTAACCAATAGTAATAGATATTTGCATACTATCTTATGTATTTGGATTTTTTACTAATTTATTCACTCACGTATTAAATTCAGCTAATTCAAAATTTATTTAAGGCAGCAACTAGCATTAAAAGAATACTCCGATGTTAAGTACATATCGACATTCGAATATTTTTAATAAAAGCAATTCGTTTCATTCTGTAACCAGATATATACATGCATTAAAAGTGTTTTTACAATGTTGTGGTAAGGGTATCTTTATTTTTGGGAGTATACTGCATAGTTTTGGAAGTATGTATATATACATATATATATATATATGTGTGTGTGTGTGTACGTGTTTTATACATAAAGTTCTCACTAAAAAGAAAAGAAATATATCGTATAGTTTATATTTTTTTACAGCATACAGGCAATTAATTGTTTTCTAAAAATCTTACCGTAAGATTCACCAGAATTAATCTAAGAAATCTATAGATATTAGTTTCAGATTTCATCCCACACCTTGTACGTATCGTACATATCCTCATGGAATGCTACTAAACGCTAGTCTAACCCATAATGCAAAACTCTGACAAGAAATGGTAGAATAGGGTTTGGTTTCCTTTTAATCAGAAAGTTAATTTATCGCATACTTTATAAATTAGACTAAAAGAACAAATTTGGGTATTTTACCTTGGTTAACTTAAAAGTTAGGAATTCTCTAAAATCGAATCTGAAATGTAAGAGCCTCAACTGTGTTACTTTAAAACAGAAAAAGAGATCTATGGGAAAGAAAGCGCCAAATTAAGTTTAATTTACTCCAAATCATCTTCAAATTAAGCGGGAATTTATGACGTTAGTATAATGTAAACAATTCAATAAACCAAATGCATTGGGAGCATCAATTAAAATTGATTAAATATTTTAAACAAATGTGGCAAGGATGCTAACTTGGTAGAAACGCAAATGCTTCCATAATTTCAATATTAGAAATAAAATCTAGTTCAAACAGGAAAATTGTTAGATATTTACCAAACCTGAACATAACACACCATATGTTAGATTGTCATATACTATAAGAAAATAAAAATATCCGCTAAAAAATATGTGAACATAAATAAAATTATAATAAATTCTTTTGCAGTAATATCTGAAACTAAAGTATCAGTGTACATATGTACAGATTATTGACTTAATTTATAACTGAAAGAAGTTAGAGCTCATGGTTCTAAGTTATGTTTTTCTTTCTTTCGACCTATTTTGCAGGTCATTGTATATCTTGTTTAATATTTAATCACTACTCATAGAGCGAAACTTGTTTACTTTAAAGCGTTAAACGGGTTTCGTAACTCTTCGGATCAAATTTTGTTTTATCTGTTCAAGAAAAGATGCGAGAATATGTTATTGTTTTAATATTAAATCCCTCCAATATTTTCTGTTTACAGTCATTTATCATAATAATTACGACCCAGAAATGTAGTTAGACTTTGTTAAAAGGTGGATAACGTGTTATAATTAAGTTATGTAAATCGGACTGACGCTGTCACTCCTTCGAATTTTATTATTCAATGATTAGTTGTCATTCATAAGTTATTATTGAATAATAAAATTCCGAAGACTGACAGCGTTAGTCTGATTTACACTACTTAATGATAACACGTCATCTACCTTTTAACAAACTCTGGTAATTATACGACAATGAGTTTACAAAAAGATGTTGCTTTTGTATGTAGTTACAATATGCATGTTTAATGCTATAAGTTTTCATTCAAATTATTTAATTTTTTAATCAGTGAATATGTATGGTATGGTTGCACATTTCATACACAAAATATTTTAGAAACACCTAAATTAATACTTTATATTAATGCATTCTTGCTTTTTCCTTGGATATAGGAACACTACTTTGGATATACTTATGTACTTTGAATCGAGAAATATTTTTCGATGGTACCCTAATTTTATGCCGTGTAGAATTAAAAATTTTTTCTTTCCGTTTTTATATTTTGGACATACAAATATGTATTTTAACTAATACGATTAACTAATAGGAAAATAAAATTATTGGTGTATACTGTATATGTATCCGATTATATATATTAGTGAAACCAAGCCAACAGGTTTATAATTACGTTTTAATTAATAGTAAAACTTAAAAATTTAACACCATCAACAACGCCAATTGGAGTGGGGATCAACCTTACGAATATTATTGATTTTAGTACATATTGACAACTATATTGAGTATTTATTTGGAAATGCATGTTATAAAAGAATCGTTAATCTGTTTTATAATGATTTCTTTGAGGGCCATTATTTAGTGTGCGTCGTTAGTTATTTCGTTTGTTAGAACAAAATAGGTAAAAGATACAACGAGGAAGTATATACAGGTATGTGGTATTGAACTTCTGCGTGAAACCGTAATTAGAACCGTAAAAGTAACAGCAAAACAAGTCGAACTATTCGAAAACGTTATTTTACCTTAAAGTAAAAGATTACTTTCTCTGCATCAACACTTCGTGTTTTACTACGCTGAGTCGCATACGTACATACATATTTATGTATATGGTATATGTATATGTATATAAGTATATATTCCCTTACTCTTGCTTGAACTCTAATGTACTGATCTAATATGTGCAGACGTATAAATAAATACATGTACATATACGTAACATATGTACATCATACACTTATTTCTATGCAATTAATGTATTTGATGGGATTGTTACTTATGGAACCCTTTTCAGTAAGAACTACACATGGTTTAAATTGAAATAGATATAACAACTTTTTTGTAAATAATATAGATAAACTTATAAGAGAAGTACAAGAAGTTCAATTTATTAATAGTAATAAAATATTAGTTTAGAAGCTACATAAACAAGTACCATTGTTTCTAGAAATATATTTTTCGATTATTTTTGGTTCTTCTGCATCATAAATTCGTAAATTTTAGAGATACAGAACTAGAAAACTGGGTAACTAGAAAATAATTTCTGGTAAAGGTGAGTGAAAAGCTGTACTTATAATTATCTCGTTATTTTCAGTAATATATTTGAAATGTCGCCTGCATATACAGTGCACATTAAGCAATTTACTAATAGTGTTTTCATTTTATTTCACTTATGGCTTTGTATCCCGAACATTTCTTTATTTTCAGATGCAAAAATAATAACCACGTTGACATAGGAACATAAAAATATTTCGTCCGATCGCGCTATTTTTTCATATAATTTTCTTCCACTGTTTCTTGCATTTCATTTAAATTAGAGAGAGGAGGCAAACAATTCTTCTTTATATTCTTTTCGATATCAGTCGCGCCTATATTGTTTAAATTGTGTGTATAACTAATTAAATCACTATCAGACATTTTATAATAAAAAATTTAAACAAAGTTTTAGATATTTTAAATAAACACATTTATTCAAAAAAGATTATGAAGAGATAACAAAAAATAGAATCCATAATAAATAAAAATAGTAAATAATAACATGATAATAAAATAAATGTATATATATATATATGTATATATATATATACGTATGTACAGTGTATCCTAGATCGAGTGCAATGCCGCATGGGTAACTTTCTTAATATTGAAGATAAGGATTTGTTTCAATGGGATATGTTTTGGAGCTTTATATGCTGATTTAAAAAAATATCAAACCAGACGTTATTTAAAAAATAAAACAGAAAACTTTAATTTTGTACCTATATCAAACATCTTCGTAAGTTTAAGAGATTCGAAAAGAGTTTCATACGAAAGTCACTGTTTTCGATAAGGCCAATTTAAAATTGATGTTGAAAAAATTCAAGGTGGCTGCTTTTGAGGTACTTGTATCAACTTTCTTAAGTTAAAGGGACGTCATATTGGATTTTTAGGATACTGAATCGAATTCTTTAGTCTCTTTTCAACAATGTAAGATAATTGAATAAGAAATACCAGTAAATTTATTCTCTTTTACATTTTAAGTAGATTTGCATGGATCTAAACAAAGACAAACAGAATTTATTTAAAATAACAAAACTTAATGATACCCACTGTTGCCTAAATATAGATGATATAATTTAACGACCCTTCGGATTACTTTACGCAGCGTATTTTGATGAATACTAGCACCCGCTTCTAGCACCGTTTCGCGCAGTTTGGGACATTATTGTAGTTGTAATTATATATATATATATATATAATCATTTGATTTATTTTTTAATGTAACCCACATAAAAAGTTGATAGGCATTTAAACTTTTGATATTTGGTAGCCTTCTTTTCGGAAAATTAGTTAAATAAGCTTTGGCAGCAAGATGAGAATATTTATAAAACTTGATAAATGTGGAAAACATATGGAAACATTCAGTAATTCGAAAATTTGTCATAATTAATAATTTTTTATTTGTAATACATACAAATAACTGTATAAAATACTTGTATTTTAACAGATTATGATAAATTTTGTTATTGGTTTTCATCATAGCTACTTATTTACTTCATAATATACATATTTAAAGTAATATCGCCATGCTTTTTGTGCTTAAGTGCTTAATACTTAATACGTAATAAGAAAGTTATCCGTGCAATGGAAATCTGGCCGGGTGGTAAACTTTTCAAAAATTCCTATAATTATAGGCTCCTTAAATTGTGCTTATTCTTTGCCAAAAGTTTTGACCAAGATTGGTCATCCAAGTATGCTACACAACTTTTCCAGCGTAAGCCACATATTATGGTTTTCACAAGACACTCGAATTTAGTCCGAGTATTATGGAGGCGCTGTGAACTGCCAAACTTCTGTTTCGGTGCTGAAGGCTGTTTTCTTTTTGTATCCTGCTTTGATTTTCACATGCCAGTAACCACTTTTAAGATCAAGAATGAAAAATTACTCCTGCCTGAGGAGGTATCCAGGGCATCTTCCATCTTTGGCACAGAATAACCTCGTGGAACCATTTTTCGTTTTGACCAACAACACTAGGGATGTTCTTAAAATTTGAAAAAGTTCTATAGTATCTTGAGTATGCATATCGCGTATCAGGCGATCGACTTCTTTTGTTTCATCAATGTAACTAGATGGAATAGGGTTGGTCCACCCCATACATAAAGTTAAAGTTGGCAATTCTGAAGATAATTGGATGATTGTTCACTTGAAACAAGATTTTCACAGGTAGTGTTCTTTTGTGTTTGTTATTTTTCTTGGCTGCATAACTCCGATCAGTTCTTCTACCGTTATTTTCAAGGCGGTATTTTTTGCTCGCGGTGATGACCACTTTATTCTGACCTATTTTCCAATACAACTCTCTTCCGCTGCAGAAAGATCAAACCGAATATCACTTCATCCATGTTATCCCCAAACAAGACTTTTTTCGAAATTAAATAACACCCAATTTATATTTCTGATTGAGCAGTTCCATGGATAGATGCCGTATGGTCTTGTAGTTGAGTGTGCTCTCCATTTATAAACCAAGTCGTGTCCAATTGTAGTGTGACGCACACGCATCTACTATCAACTGGCACTGAAAGAAAGCTATTACATTAGTTGGCCTTTAATGCATCCCAAGTCGAAGAACCTTTCTAAAGAGCGTCTCTTGGTCCCTCTTGCCATCGATGAATAATTACGCAGCCCATTGTTCGAACAGATTTTCACTTGAGGTCGTTTATAAAAGCTTGGAGGCTTTCATTGCTCTTTTGAAGTCTCCTTTCAGTTGCACTTATCCAATAAGTCGGCTCTTATCGTAATGTATGATGCAAATGTATCCACTGTCAGCTAGCACTTCTGGCCACAAGGTATTATTAATGTCAGAAAATATTGTTGCTGCCCTTCAGGAACTGTTTCTGACATTAAATGCTTCTCTCCTAAACGCTATTATTAATACTGCAGCTTTTTTGGCATCTGTTGCTGAAGCCGCCTTCCAATTTCTTTTTTATCTTTTGATTTACTAGCTGATTTACCATTGCTACCATGCTTTCTTCTGAGGATCAACTACTAATTTTTGAATTAATTTGATTTCAATTTTTATTTAACTCTTTAGTAATCTGCTTCTCACTGACTGACTAACTCTGCAGTATACAAGATGGAGTTGGAAAGTACTAGCGATAAAGACGCAGTGATGAAAAATAAGAGTAAACTTAAACAAATAAAGGAGAGAATATATATAGACAACGAGTTAACAAAAGGCGAACAAGAAATACAGAGGCAACTTAAACAAATGGGAGATAAAGAAAGAAGAGACGGGAAGAAAGTAAAGATAGGATACTAAAGGATTACAATTGAAGGAAGGGAATATAGATAGAGAGACACTGTTTGCGAGCGGACAAGGAAAAGGAGGGCAGAAACTCAAAAACCTAAAAAGAAGAAGAAACAGCGGAAGAACGAGGACGACCATGGCAAACGAGATGGAAACGGAATAGGAAAAGAAATTGGAAAAGGTTAATTTAAGCAGAAAATTGGTAAAGGACAAGGAGAAAAAAGTATTTAGATTGGATGTATTGATAATATCAGAAACAAAGAGAAAAAAACAGGGAATAATAGAATTAAAGAATGAGCATATCCTAATATGGAGTGGAATTGGGAACAAGGACAGAGCTTCTGCGGGAGTAGGATGTATATTGAAAAAGGAAATTAGAAACCTAGTAACTAAGTGGGAGGCAATTAGTAAGAGAGTACTGTTAATAGAGTTGCAATGTAAGACACATTAGAAAACAATTGTAGCCATATACGGTTCTGATGAAAACGAAAAACGTGAGAAAAGAAGATAAATTTTGGGAAGATCTGGCATACGCGATAGAAATGGCAAAAGGACAAATATTAATAGCAGGTGATTTTAACTGACCAGTGGGAGTAAAGATGATACATAGACAACAGTAATTGGAAAGTACGGAGAAATAACTAGAAATAATAATAGGAGAAGGCTGTTAGAGTATTGTTTTGTATTGATAATTACAAACACGTGTTATGAACATAAGGAAATACACAAATTCACAAGAGAGGAACGAGAGTGAGGGGAAAAGTCCATAATTGATTACATATTAGTGGAAAGAAACAACAGGAGAAGAGTATTAGATGTAAGAGTTAAGAGAAGTTATGAAATATACAGTGACCATTATTTACTGGTTGCAAAAATTAAAGAAAATAAGGAAGAAATGAAAGATAACAATGAAGGAAGGGTAAATAAAATACATGAAAGTATAAAAACATATAAGTTAAAGAATACAGAGATAGCAAAATTATGAAAGTTTAATATCTAGCGAAATAAACAAAATACAGGAAAAAATAAAAGAAAGTGTATTAGAAGAAATACATGCAACGAACCGAAACAAACACAAACAAAGCAGGAAAAAAGAAAGCAGAATATTAGAAAAACAGATAAAAATAGCAACGTGGAATATTCAAACTATGTTACGATCAGGGAAAATGGAAGAGACTGCAAGAGAGTTACACGAGTATGAAATAACAAAAGACAAGTATACATTTCTGTACAGCGGGGAAGAGGTACGGGGAAATAAGGGTGTGGGATTTTACGTAGGGAAAGGGTGGGTAAATCATATAATGCAATTTAAACCAGTGCATGAAGGATTGGCGGTTCTGAGATTGAAAATGCAGATTAATAACATCTCAATTATTAATGTATACGCACCCACAAAAGTCGCAGAAGAAACTGAAAAAGACCGCTTCTATGATAATTTAAGCAGGGTATGTAAAGAACTACCGCAGGATGATGAAATTATAATATTAGGGAACGCCAATGCCCAGATAGGACGAGAATCATATTTAAAAGAAGTGGCAGGAAAGGGAAGGGAACAGTTCATGAACACACTAATGACAACAGGCACAGACTGAGCCAGCTAGCGGGAATGTTAAACATCACTTTTCTATCAACCAAATTCGAACATCCAAAAAGCACAAGGTCACATGGAGACCCCCATCAGGAGCAACGGAAAATCAAATAGACCACATAATAGCAACAAAGGGAGTAAGAAACAAAACAACAGACACGAGAACATTTAGGGGAACACAAGCAGAAACAGATCATTATCTAGTGGTGGCAATAATACAAGGCATAAACAAGAAGCACCAACGCTTGGGATATAAGAACACAAAGAAATGCGAGGTAGATTTATTAGAAAATGAAGAAACAAGGCAAAAATTAGAAGAAATAATTACAAACAGTCTACAAAGTGCTACAATAGGCATACGGGAAATAGAGCAGGCATAGCAGGGGCTGAAGAAAAATATAACCGAAGCCGCTGAACAGATACTCAAAACAACGAAACATAAGGCAGAGACGAAGGAGTGGTTTGATAGAGAATGTGAAAAGGCAAGAAAACGAAAGAATGTAGCCAGAATGGATTGGATTAACACAAAAAACAGGAGGGCAGAAAGACATATGAAACGCAGAGAAACAAAGCAAACACGATATATAAATGCAAGAAGAATGAGTGGATAAAACTGGCAGAGATAGAACATTCAAACAGATGCCATAACACAAGACAATTCTATAGAAATATGAAACAACTAAACAATAAAGCAGTAAGAACAAGAAGCGTGAAAGATATAAACGGGAAAGCAGAACAGGATCCAGACAAAATAGGAAACATATGGAGAGAATACTACAAAGAGGCCATGTATACGGAAGGAAAAGAAAGGAGACAAGAGGATGATGAACAAATAACTAAAAATCAAGACGAGAAAGAAGAACCCTCCAACGAGAAAGAGATACTGCAGGAAATCAGCAGGCTAAGAAATAACAAAGCAACCGGTGAAGATGAGATAGAAGTGGAATTAATCAAGTGCGGAGGATATAAACTGCAAACACAAATAAGCGATTTGATTAAGGATGTTTGGAAGCAAAACAACATGCCCGAAGGATTGTGCACCGGAGTAATAGTGCCTATCTATAAAAAAGGAGATAGAGAAAATTGCAGGAACTACAGACCAATAACGGTGCTAAACGTCATCTGCAAAATACTGGCCAATCTGGTGAATACACGATTGAAAGAACAGGCAGAGAAAACCCTTGGTGATTATCAAAATGGCTTCAGACCCAACCGATCGACCATAAATGCTATACATACGGTAGAGCAAATAATCCAAAAGACATGGTAGCATGGCAGAGAAATACATCTAGTCTTTCTTGATTTTAAGGGAGCTTTTGACACCGTCAACAGGAATGAAATGATAGAGGCATTGAAATCAGTGAGAATATCAGAAAAATTGAGGGCGCTGCTAAAAATGAGTCTTAGAAACACAAAAGCTAAAGTGAGATACATGCGAACAACGACAGATTCGTTCGAAGTAAACAAAGGAGTAAAACAAGGAGGCCCACTATCCCCAACAATATTCAATTTAGTTTTAGAAAGTGCCAAAAAAAGCCAAATTAGACAAAAAGAATATAATGGTTGATGGACTGCAAATAAAAGCGTATGCAGACGATGTCACAATAATTGAAAGCACAAGAACAGGAATGACACTAATTCTGAAACGCTTGGAGAGGGAAGCATGAAAACTGGGTATGGAAATCAATGAAGCTAAAACAAAATATATGAAGACAGGATGAACTGAGACCAATATGCGAGGCTACCTGAGAACACAGAACCATAAATTTGAGGAAGTTTCATAGTTCAACTACCTAGGTGTAATAATAGACAGGAATGGGAAAGAGAGGGTGAGACAGAGAATTTTAAAAGGACTACAAGCGTTTGGACGAACTAGGGCACTACTGAGAAGCAAAACACTAACGAAGAAAACCAAGATGAAGATTTACAAGACTTTAATAAGGCCGGTCATCACGTACGCAATGGAGACCACAGCAATCAGTAAAACGGAACAGGAAGACCTGGAGATAGCAGAAAGAAAAATTTTAAGAGCAATATTAGGGCCGCGCGTCACAGGACAGGGAATAATAAAACCGAAAACTAACAAAGAAATAGAGGATCAACTTGAGAGAGAAAATATTATAAGATACATCACTATATTCCGATATGGCCCAGAGACAGAGGACGACCAAGGAAGAGATGGAGAGATGTTGTGGAGGAGGACGTAAAAGTGATGAGGATAATCGATTGGAGATCAAAAGCAAGGGACAGGAAAGAGTGGAGGAAGATAACACACCCCGCCAGGACTCATAGCAAACTTTAAAATACAGGGAACAAGAGGATTAGTCCACCTCATCAAATAGAACTTCAAAAACGTCATAAAACGTTAGCCACAGCTCGAAGTGCTGAAAGGCTTCATGATGATGATGATGATATTTTCCAAAACAGTTATACTTCCTTGTCGAGTTTGAGAAATATGTGTCAAACTGGTTAATGTTAGGTGAATTCCACTCTATATTATTATGTACGTTTTTGGACATGTCGAAATTACAATTCCTTGAGAGCGGCAATAGTGAGTTTGAAAAATTATATTCAGTCAAAGAAGATGGCATCTATCAGCGACATAGTATTCGGGGAATTATTGCAGGAATTGGAGAGCGGGAATAAACGTAGAAACAATCTTGTTGTGTTTAATTGCCCTGAATCCAGGTCGCAAAAACCGAATGAGCGCAAAGTGCATGATCAATCGATAGCTCGCCAGGTTATTAATTATTTACCGGTTAATGTTGACTTGGAGGGTATAGAAGTGTTTCGTCTGAGTCGAAATAATGTTAATCAGGTCGCCTCTGTCCGTTGAAAATGAGATTACGTCATGCAAAGGACCTCAAGTTATTAACAACTCTATTAATATCCTAAACCTTCATCAAATCAATACCGTATGCAATTCTGATGCACGTCTATTAGATGTATGTCTAACAAATATCGAGAATCTAAATGTTCGTAAAAATAATATCTCTCTCGTGGGCGAGGATGCACTTCACCCATCTCTAACACATTCTCTTTCTGCCTATATCAAGCATATAAGTAATACAGCTGTAAATTCTCGTAATAAAATATATGATTTTCAAAAGGTTAACTATATTAGTTTATACACCCTCTGTCCCAAAAGTAACCGCAATGCGTCTATAAATCAGAAACCAGTGGCGTCATCTCTTGATAGTTGATTGATTATTGTAGTGGGACTCTTCCTTACCAACCTGACAAAATTTCATGACATTTGGTGCATAGTCAGCTGATACATCACGCATCCTGTGAGAGTGTTTTTCGTAAACGGTCAGAAAATGAGTCACGAACAACGAGTCAATATTAAGTTTTGTTTTAAACTTGGAAAAACTGCAACCGAGACGTATGAAATGCTGCAAATTGTTTATGGCGACGATTGTTTGTCGAAGAGGCAAGTGTTCGAGTGGCATCGACGATTTCGTAAAGGCAGAGAAGATGTTAACGATGACGAAAGAGCCGGTCGTCCTTCGACAACTTTGGCCGAGGCAAATGTGGAAAAAGCGCGAATTTGTGAAAATTTCGAAGAAATCGTCAGTGAGATTTATGGAAATGGAGCTTGGCATCCCTAAAACAACTATTCAGCGCATTTTGACTGAAACCCTTGGTTTGAAGAAAGTCAATTCGAAGTTTGTTCCGCACAAATTGACCGACGACCAAAAACGCTTCGAATCGAACACTCCAAAGACATTATTGCACGAGCCCGTGCAGATGAAAACTTCTTGAAAACGATTGTGACTGGTGACGAGACGTGGTGCTTTCAATACGAACCAGAAAGCAAACGTCAAAGCGCAGAGTGGAGGTCACCAGAAGAAGGAAATCCAAAAATCACGAATGGAGAAGTCGAAAATCAAGTCAATGCTGATTTCATTCTACGATTCGAAGGGAATTATACATAAGGAGTTCGTTCCATACGGCTCAACGGTTAATGGTGCATATTACCTCGATGTTATGAGGCGTTTGCTGGGTCGCATTCGTCGTGTTCGGCGCGAATATCGCGAGCCAGGCAGCTGGAGATTACTGCACGATAACGCACCGTGTCATCGAGCAACGATTGTCACCGATTTTTTGGCGAAAAATGAAATATATTCGATACAGCACCCACCGTATTCGCCTGATCTGTCCCCATGCGATTATTTCCTGTTCCCTCGTCTTCATTTGAAGCAGAAAGGAGTTCGTTATGCATCCGTAGACGCCATTCAAAGATCGACGACCGGCATCCTAAAGGCCATCCCAGAGATCGACATGAAAAAGTCGTTTGAAGCACTCGTTGACCGTGCAAATCGATGTATTGTAGCACATGGAGAATATTTCGAATAAATACAATGATTTTTGTGGACATAACATACATAGCGTGCTTTATTTCGAACTATTGCGGTTACTTTTGGGACAGAGGGTGTATAATGCACTACTCCACACAAACTAGTCATTTGTCTATACCATTACAAATATCAAAGATGCTTGTGACTTTTTTACAAAAAAATTGCGACATTTTCGATGATTCTGTCCCTATCAAAAATAATAGCTGCGTATAATATCCAATTTGGTTCACCAAACCACATATTCACAATGTAACACTTAAAGATAAATAACGCACAAAATATTCTAAATTTAAGCATCCCGAAAATTTGACGAAATACAGAGAATTGCGCCGAATTGTTAAACATGAGTCTGTTCAGCTTTATGAAAACTATGTATCAAATATTCAACAGGAATTCAAGACCGATCCAAAGAAATTTTGGTCTTTTATATCATCCCCGAAAGCTGCGGCTGGAATTCCGAGCACAATGGGGAATATAAAAGGGTAGACGTTTACTTCTTCTTCAACCATTGCCGACAGATATATATCAGTGACACGGCAGTATCAAGTTTTAATTCCGTCTCGATCACAAATGACTCAATGATATCTATAACATTTATATGCAAATCAGACATCATTCATGCTTTGAAAACACTTAATAAAAGAAACACCATGGTTCATGAAAACATACCAAGTTTTCTTCTTAAGGACCGAATACATATCTCAATGCTTAGACAACAACACAAAAGTTGATGTCAAATGAACAGATTTTACTAAGATCTTTAACCGAATAGAATACTCCTTTTATCCAAATTACATGATATCAGTTTACCTCAAGTATGGTTTCGTTTCTCAATACGTATTTAACAAATAGGAAGCAGTACATTTCATACATCTGTTATCGATCTGAAATCTTTACTGCAGTCTCTGGCGTCCTGGGCAACCTGGGGCCACTACTTTTCCTTATTTTGATGAATGATCTATGCAATGAACTATATTGCTACAGATTACTGCAGATGATCTTAAATTATATGATATAGTTAATAATTTAAGAGATTGTTATGAAGTGCAACAACAGCTCTGCACTCTTCATTCTTCGTGTTTCAGAAATAAACTTACACTGAATATCTCCGAATGTAATCTATGGGCTTTTACACTCAAACCCAATCTAATGATTTTACCTATCACATCAATAATAGTATCGTCCCTCGTTGTACTTCTGTCAAGGTTCGGGAGTGACATTCGATGCTAAACCCACTTTCATAGATCATATTTTTACTGTTGCATCTGCTTCTCTTCCTGTTTTGGGGTTTGTAATTAGGAACGCAAGACAATTTTCCAGTACCGATGTCATTCTACAATTATATTATGCTTTCGCGAGTTCCAAAGTAGAATATGCCTCAATTATTTGGTCTCCTGTTTATACGGAACACATCTCTTTGCTTGAAAAAGTCCAACGTAGCATTCTCATATATATTTATTTTAAGTGTAACGGTGTATATCCTCCACAAGGCTACGATCATAATACTCTTTTGAGCATATGTCAAATTGAGTCACTAGATATTCGTTGCAGGAGAAGAAAAATTAAATTTTTATATAATATTCTTCATTTTAATGTGGATGCGCCGAAACTGATAAGTGATATACGATTTCTTATACCACATCACCCCACACGTGTCCACAAAACGTTTTACTGCAGAACCGCCAAAACTAACATGTTGAGATCTGCCCTTCATAAAATGTGTCCCTATTATAACGTTATAGCACGCAACTCAACGGATATTAATTTTTACCATTACCATACCCATTGAACAAATATATTCTTTAACTGTTACTTAGAGTAATTAGGATTTAGTAATGGATATTTTTGTATTTAATTATTATTTCCTTGATATATATATATATTATAACTGATTATGTTCAACACCATTGTCCTTTAATTCGATTGTTGTCTGTTGGGCAATTAATACATTATTACTATTTCCAAAATTAAAAGTACTAAAAATTAGTTAAACAAGGTAAGATAAAATACGCCAAAAATAATAGCATAAAATAAAATGATTTAGAAGGTATAACAAGAAGAATTCAGGTTAGGGGTCTCAGCCTCAGTTTGACTTCTATTTTGTGGAAAGTTTATTCATCAGGTAGTTACATTAATAGTATTAATGACATTAATTATATAAAGTAAAGGTAATCGTTACTATATCCAACTTGGAAAAATCCAGATCCCTATTTGAACTACAAAGTACATCTGTAGAGAGAAATAATACAGAGTTCAACATGGGCATATATATATATATATGTACAAAATAGAATCTTAGGATACCACACCCAGACCAGCAGATAGCGGCAGCTGTTTATCGCGCAAATAACACCACACATCGCACACAGCCATGCTAAATTAAATCATGATTAACGTTGTGTAATCCGATTGATTATACGTAATTATTGCATTGAAAAAGTTCTCAACTAACTGGAATAAATATCAAATGCAAGCTGTAAGTCTGAAATTTAGGAATCATCTACGAAAAAGAAATGTGGAAGAGACATATAGAAAAAGTCCTTATCGCAGTCCACCATGCACTAAGATTGTTCAAAAAGCAACGGAAAATCCTGGGGTTGTAATCCAAATATCCTAGGTTAAATGTATGCCATAAAAATAACACCAACATACGAAATTCTTATTTGACAGACTATAACTAAGTTAGTTACTGTGAGAAAAATTTGCCAATGTATAGAGACAACTGATGCATGATTACACCAATGAAGAGTTATCCAACTTCAAGTGCAGAGGTCATATTAGTCATCCCTTCATTGCACTTTATGATTTAAAGAGGGGCAAATAGTACTATTATTAGCCTCATTTCTGTATGTCCAGGCTCTCCACGCACTACCTAGAGATAGACTTATTAGAGTGTATCGTCTTAAGAACTATCTTCCATAGGCAACCGAGTGAGATGGAGAATTCGAGAGACAAATCCAACAAATGCATCATACGCATCATCTTTCAATAAAATTTTTCAGTTGGGTCTTTGAGTTGGCTCTGAGAAATTTATAGTCTTTGTTAGGATATAGATCGATTGCGCCTGCGCTTGTTTTATTTTCAATGCCATGACCTAGTATCATGAATATTATAGTTAGTCACGAATCACAGTTCAAAGTGGCCGTGTGGCCGCACATAGGTTAAGCAAGTTTATGTAGTTTGTTTTAATAAAATAATTCAAGTAGTTCACATGACTTTTATCTCCCATTAACCCCAACAGTCTTATTATATATTATTATTATTCGAGTACGAGCTTCTCTGTTCACTTTATTTTTCCTTGTGAACGAAAATTATGGTATTTTTGGAGTTACTATAAAATCCCGTTCTTGCATACAATTCGACAAATGTAGTAGATATAGTAAAAGAGGGTAATCTATTAAAGATGGGTGAATGTCAGAATGGCCACATTTTGAAAGAAAGTAACACACGGTAATTTATGCTCTGAGTTATGAAGCAGAAATATTTGTTTCTTTAACTTTTGAATATGTGTGCCAGTATATGGAGATATAAACAATTGTCATATATTAAATTTCATCCAAAATTACAAACTTAGGAGCATTAGTAAGTCTTTTGGGGTAAATACATATGCACACATACATATCTTAAGTATTTAAATTAATGTTAAGTAACTTAAATTGTGTATTTAATAATTTGCCAAGTTTCACATGCCAATCACCAATATTGATATATTTATATTTAGTCTCGGATATCTGTAATGTGTTTGTGCATATTGTTTAATAGTTTTTTGCTGATGTTTGTAATTGGAAGACCTTAAGCATTAAATGTTTGGCCTTCACGTCTCTGCATGTGTATGTACTTATGTATATACAATGAAAAAGGTTCTTGACTGATGATAAATGTGCAGGAAAAATACTTGGAGTATACAGTCAATATAATATTTATTTAAAAGTCCATAATCGACAGACCTTTCGAGGTTCGGTTTACCCCCTTTCAATGTTGGTTGGAATCCGATGCGTGGGGACAAACCCCATTAATGCACCATGCTTCTACTCAATATCCCCGTAAAATCCATTAATAATAAGATTCAATTAAATTTAATCTTGTTTAAAAAAATTTTCAATTCTACTTCTTTCACAAAGAACGTGTCTGCTCGTAAAACACATGGCCGCGGAATATTATATATATATACATACGTATAATAATGGAGTGAGTAGTGCAAAATTTTGGATATGAAGTAAAACTAATATGGTATGTATATATAAAAATTAGCAAGTCGAAGACTAACATACGGGTAACCGTACTGCTGTATGTAATATATGTATGTAGTATATATAATCACTTCCAAACTTCAAGGAACACCAACAGGAAAATTAAAAGGTGTCGAAAATTGTAACATACCTATGCAATTTAAATAACATAGTATACCTATATACGAGGCCTGCTGAAAATGGTTCTGCAATCCGCTTTCATTGGTGTTAGCTTCTTACCCTTTTCAAATTTATAAAATTTTACATTTCTACTACGTAACTCATTCCACAGTTTGTACCCAAGTTAATCACTTCTCCTCGCACGCTTTAAAATGGTATTTGTGAAAAATTAAGGGAACATATTTATGAAATTTTTTTCGATTTTCGAACAAATTTAACGCTTAAACAATGCATCTTATAACTTGACCTTTTGGCGAGGTAGCCTCATCGAATGGGATTATTTATAATAATTAGTCCTCTGAGTTCCAGTGTTGACGATCTTTTGTCAATTATAAATTTGGCGAGTTGCTAGCAACGTGGGCGCTGCTCGTAGGATGATTGAGTGAGATTGGCATGTAATGTTTTGTGGGATAGAATCCAAGGGTTTGTTTTGTTAAATACTCGAAAAGCGAAAGAAACTAATATTTGCCCATGATCGTATTTAGAAAACTAACACCGGGCGCCAATGTGGTTTTTACAGAACCCACGCAAACTAAAAATGGCATCACAGCTGACAAGAGCGATATAATGAGATACGAGAAACGATATGTTTCCACGTTGACCTTAGAAAGTAGCTTACAAGTCGGAGAATTCAGGTAAAAGTCGATATCGGATAAGAAAATACCCTGTTAAATTGACGACTAATACAAAAGAAAAACTATTTATTGCAAAGTAGATAAGGAAAACCAACAACCAAAATCTAATTTAAAACAATAGAATGTAGTTTCAATATTACATTATTACAATAATATGTAATAATCAATCTTAAACTTAACAAGAAAAATAATATAAATTTCTTTTACAGAAATAATTAAAATAATAATAATACATAACTCTAAGAACTATTATAAATCATAAAAGAGCAATCCAGTAACATACAATACGTGACCGTCCACGAGAAAACCCCCTAAGGTGCCAGAAATGTTTTTTTCAAATTTCTTTTCTGTGTACTTTGGTGTCTTAAGAATCACACATGGCAACCCCGGTGACGTAAGGTGCAAAAATCAGCTCTGGAATGATCAAAATGTAAAAAGGTCAAAATACAAGTAAATGTAAAGTTAGAGTTAAAATAAATAAAAAATAGTAACCGTACCAAAAAACGGGCAAAAGACAAAAAATGAAAAGCTGAGCCATAATTATTATCCTTATGTTCTATTCTTTTGAGTTGTTTGAATTCTGTCGGGTTTGGGTTCCTCCCTTTCGATTGTCGTTTTTTACCAACTTTAGTCCTTCGTCTTAGGTTTTTTGAGTACCAAGGTCGACTTTGGGGCCACAGCATCCGCTTTTGACGTGCAGTTCTGGTTCGCTATCGACAAATTGTCGACAAACTATTGCATCCTTCAAAATTTCAAAATGATGAATAGAATACCGTAGGTAGATAATGACTACTTTGCAAATGCAGTGATACTGCCAAAGAAACTTTTTACGACTAAATGAGTAATCATTTAATTTGCGAAATGTCACATCCGCTCCCTTTATGTGTTGATTAAATCTACCAGGAGTCGACTGTAAGACGCACAAAATCCTCATAACAGGCGATGTTTGATGCAGAAAACTTCATTTTCAGTAGTCTAAACATGCAGTCTGGTAAAAATTTTGTATGCCCTGTTGAAAAGAAGTTGAATTACATTCTCTTGTTCCGGTTGGTCCTCACTCTACACGATAAATCATTCAGCATCGAATTGTTTTTATTCTGGGCCAGGCAGTTATCGGCGAAGAGATCAGGTTTTTGATGCTTTTTTGGGATTCAAGGTTTCTTCTTTTTCAAAGTCGTTTATATAACGCTAGTACATAGATATCTTCAACAGAAGGCAATTTTATGAACTTGTAGTCTTTAACTTTTGAGACACGTCCTGGAAGAGGTATAGCAACTCGTTCGGCGAACTTTTGAATATACTCTACAACAAATACTTGAAGATCCTGTGTTATAATATTATCACGTTTTGCTGACTTTCCTGCCAGGCCATGTCTTTGGCTTGTATCCGAGCCTTCTTTCTCAAAATATTGGACTAAATCATTATACCTATCACGTTTTTCATCATGGATAAAGAAGTACATTTGCTGGCATATTGGAAAATCGCGAAAGAAATACGATGTGTTTTGAGAGAGAGACAATGAGCGAATAATAAAAGGTTACCATCACGTGTTACAAGTGTCGTGTTATTTAATAATAAGTACACCGAATACAATTACAAGTAATACAGTCCAAAACATAGTTTTGATCCATTTTCGAGCCGCATTACAGTGATATTTTAAGATTAAAAAAACGTTCTGCAAACAAAAAGCAACGCGTTATCAAAGAAAACCGGATGAGTTCCATAATTACGAGCTCCCAACGAGCAACAAGTAAGATCGACTGAAAGTAACTTCACCCTATTATCCCTACAACCATAACCTAGTTCACATTTAACATTACCTATTTCATTCCCGTTTATATTTGACTCGATTTGTACAAAATGACGGATTTAGTTCAATTAAAATGGCGACGAGGCCAAATCAAAACAAGTCTTACACAATGTAAAAGCTATTACGATTCAATAAACAAAGAGAATGTAGATATTAAATATATTACGAGTTAAAAATACGTTTAGATAAATTAAACCCCTTATTAGATAATTTTAATGTAGTTCAAGAAGGCATAGACGAACTGCTTGAGAATATCGTTGAACAAGTGTGTGAACGCCAGGAATTTGAATATTACACACTTTGTGCTAATATCGAAGAAACAATGCAACAATATGCGTTGAAAGGAAATCGCAAGCTAGATGAAATATCACAAGTGAATTCAGACATTACTGAGTCTGATAACAATATACCTAATTCAAATAATGTTGCTCAGCCTTTCAATATTAATCCTGTTCAGGTTTAATTGCCGATTATTCAATTACCGACGTTTAACGGGGAATATACAAAATGGGTAGAATTTAAGGATAGGTTTGAGGCATTGGTGGGTAATAGCACGATTTTGTCGGATGCGCAGAGGATGCACCATTTACTGTCATGTTTAAGCAAAGAGGCTTTAAAAACAGTGCAGTCAATACCGATCAGCAGTTCCAATTATTTAATTGCATGGGGCCCATTAAAGGCTAGGTATGAGAACAGTCAATTAATAATCAGCACGCATGTGCAAGGTATCTTAGATTACACGAGTTTTATGAAGGAATCATCTAAAGATCGTTGCAATTTTTATAATTCAGATTAGAATAATTTAGAAGCTTTAACATCTTTAAGTAAGTAGTTAGTAAGTAAGTAAGTAAAGCGCTTTATTCATTCTTAGATGGTATTTAACAAATATATATATATATATATATATAACTTATTAAATTAAACCTTACATATATTTCTCATATAACTAACACAATATTTCTTAAACTGAGTTACGTTACATGCCTGTTTAACGACATCAGGTATATCCATCCATACATAATAGGTTTGTTCGTAGAGCAATCGGCAACTATCAGCAACCGTCAGACGCATGCGTATTCATATGTTTGTGTTCGTAGAGTAAAATTTCAAACTGATGACTAGAAATCCGGCGTTCGCAGAGTGAATTTTATTCAATTTCCAACCGATTGGCAACCGTCAGAATAATTTCTTACAGAATTTAACATTTTTGGTTTGGGACATGCGCAATGGCAAGCGCCAACTTTAGTAATGTTGACTCCCAGATTACTTGTTAATCTGTGGTGATCCATTCCAAGATCTGTCCCACATCTGTACGTTGACGATATTAATTTGTGAATATTTGTCGTTTTTGTTGTTTTCTCTACATTCTTACTACATTTAGATAAATAATACAAAACCTGAGTTTTGCGCCACCTTTAGAACAAATTACGCATTCCTTCTTCCTTTTATGTTCGTAGAGCATTAAGTTTAGGACAATTTTGCAACTGTTTCCAGTCGGGCATGCGCATTGAATATTAGTTGCCAATGGTTTCCAATTTACTCTACGAACAAACTTAATATAATCTCCTTATTTGTGTGTTCCTCTTTTTGTCTATCCAGAGCTTCTTCAAGTCCACTGATGGGCTAGAAAGCTGAAAATTGGCATGCATATAGTAAAACGCCTAGGCCAAATCCTAACGTAGCCGGATTTTTGATTTTTGTCCTGTGGGCAGGGAATTGAGACGAAATAGAGGCTTGGCAAATAATTTTTTGCTTTTTTTCTGCCAAGCATTTTTCTTTTTCTTCCTGCCTGGCAGGGACAGGCTTAACATCTAGTCATTATAATTTTAATCCCTTATAATATAAACTGTTCTGTGATGCTGACTTTTTATGTAAAGATAATCTAAAATTTTGTATATTTCTGGTCTTATAAGCGCTATTATATGTAATATATTTATTCATATAGCCAGATAGCTTATTGTTAATAATTTTATATATTAGAATGAAGGTATTATAGTAAACTACGTCGACCCCTCAGGGGCTCACTGTTCGGGCGGACAGATACTTCCCTGACTACTCCTCGTATAGCTACGCTATCTAGAATTTCCAAGGCCAAAGTGCAAAAGCTTGTGAAACAGGGCCAAGATTTCATACAGGCTAAAAGAGCCATAACCAAGGCCAACTTCACTAGGCATGCACAAAGGGCCAGGGTAGTCTAGTAGGCCTCAACAGACGGCGCAGGCTACTAAACGTAAAGAAAGGGCGGAAGTCCAAAGAACGAGGTCGGAGGGCAGTACTCCCGCAGGTCTTCCGAGAAGCAAGGGGCTACAAGATTTAATCTTCAAGGAGGCTGCTTTGGAGAGGATCGTGGTAGTATGCAATGACTATCCAGCCACCCAGATGGAGCCGGCAAAGCCTAAGTCAGACCAGGACTCTATTATGGAGGCATATAATAGCATTACGGAGCAAGGGCTTCAAGTCCGCTTTTAAAAGTATATGTATATGCGGAAGAACCGCTCTCAAAGCTGTCAAGTCTAATTAAAGGAATAAAGCTAGAGAACGTACTCTAAGGAGGCATGAGGATCACAATAGACCTGAAAAGGTCGCAGTGGAACAGGCATCAGAGCCACCTCAAGTAATCTAAACTCTGTCGAACACTGAGCCACTGCAGCGCATCCAACATAAGAGAAATTCTTGTATATTTACCAGAAATTAAAACAATTCTTATTGCTCTATTCTGTAATTTCTGCAATCTAGACATATCACCCTCCCCAATTAAGAACAAAACCGTGGCACAATATTCGAAATGTGGAGCAATAATAGTCTTATACACCAACATTTTTCCCAACTTGACAACTTAGAACTAATTCTACCGAAAAAACCTATCTTTTTAGCAACTTTTTAACTATGTAGTCTACATGATCCTTAAATGTTAAATGATTGTCTATGACTACACCAAGGTACTTTATTTGTTTGACATACTCAATAGAAGCACCATCGACTATAATATCTCTATTTACTACACTAGACACTTTATTTTCGATTACCATTGCTTTAGTTTTTAAGACGTTTAGCTTTAGTTTATATATTTTTAAAGAGATTTGTGCTACCATTTTTTATGATACAAGTTATATCGTTGATATATATTACAAAGAGAAGCGGCGCCAAGATTGATCCCTGCGGAACCCCTAAGGAACGTTTCTTGGTGCCGATATTTTGTCTTCAAACTTCGTTAGTTGTATTCTCTCATCAAGATAATTTTGAATCCACTTGAAACCAGTACCCCTTATCCCATAATTATGAAGCTTCCCCAACAATCGGCTTCTATCAATTATTTCAAAAGCCCTTTGTAAATCAAGAAAGACTGACACAACTTTATTACCTTTCTCTAACTCTTCCTTCCAGTTTGCAAGCACTAAATTCAAAGATGTTTCAAAAGAATGACCTTTTCGAAAACCCGATTGCGCACTATGTAATATCCCATTTATTTTGATGAATCGATCTAATTGCTCTTTCATAATTTTCTCCAACGTTGGTTACATATTTATTGGCCGAAAGTGTTCACATTTCTTTGCATTATTTGCCTTAGGTATTGGCAATATTGTTGATGTCTTCCACACATTTGGAAAAATACCTGCTTCCAATGCTTCATTTAAGATTTGCAGCAATATTTCGGGAATAACCGGAAATGCGTCAATCACAATTTTCGAAGTAATACCATCTGTGCTAGATTCCTTTCTCATTGTTGTAATTATTTCTTTTAATTTAGTCATACTAATTTTTTCAAAATGAGTTAATACGTTATTAGTTTCAACATTAGTAGTCACAGAATTTAAATTTTCTTGCACGACTTCAGTACTTTCATGTACTTCTCTTATATTATCAATAAAGTAGCTATTGAATATTTCAGCGATTTGTGTCGCATCTCTTTTTCTTCCAGAAGAAATTTCAATGAATTCAGGTTTATTGTGAACATTGTTATTATTAATCAATTCCTTAAGCTTTTTCCACATTTTTTCCGAATCCCCTTTTGCTGCATTAATTTGATCCTCATAATATTTATTCTTACAATTAGTGTATTTTACTAGCCTATTATAATAATTCTTAATACCTCTATAATCTATCCAATCTTGATTATGGTTTCTTAGTTTTGCATCCGTTTCTTTTTGTACATCGCGCAATTTTTTGTAAACCACTGATTTCCTTGACCTAGTGTAACTGTTTTCTTTTGTTTACGCTATTATAATAACATGTTTGTAATTCTTTAATTAATAACAATGTCTTCGTTTGCAAATCGTATTGATTGACTTCATTCCAATTGCATTGCATTTGTTTATTTCTATACCCGTGAGGTGTATAATCACTATGTTGTATAACAATTTTTTGATGATTTACATTCGTACATATTTTATTTTTGGGTCATTCCATATCAAGTTGACCAGTTTTGAAAACCGTCTCCACTCAACCATCTTCAATTTGGCTAAAAAATTGTTCGGATGTACATATATGTTTGAAACGAGGTTCTGCAAAGTTTTGGGTCTAGGTATCATATACCTCGAGCACCACAGCCCTTTCTGTGGAGATCCCACCAACCCCGCGGCGTCAACCACGAAGATTTTGTAAAGTTTGACGTGTGCCCATTCCAGAACTATGGTAGCTGTGAAGCTGAAATTCAACATACTAGCTCAACTTGTGCCTGTGAACATGAAAAATTTAGTATCAACATCCACAAAGCTATATATAGATCGCAATTTAAGCTCAAAGTGGCTTCAAAATTACGTCGCGTAATGCAGAAGCCAAATTTTGACACAGTACAACTCAAAAACAAAAACAGTTGGTAGATTCTGCTTTTACCAGTGCATTACCTACCGGCAAGACAAATATTGCCGCAATATTAGAACAGAGGCTCGCATACTTGTGGACATATTAACACACAAACATGGTACAAAACATTTAGAAGCCAAATCTAACCTATTTCCAAAGTCAAATATCTCAATGTGGAACCACTCTAAATTCATTTATTTCTATAACACTGGACCACTTTTTTCTATCAGAATCATATTTTTCTATTGTAGTGTTTTTTGGTTTAAGAAAGAAACATGGTGCTATTTCTTTCAATGAAGAGTAAAAATGAAGAGTACCATGTTCAAGAACATTTTTATGCTTTAAACCAAAAGACATCAGAAAGGCACTTAAGATAGATCTTGTAGAAAAAATATGCTCTTTCAAATGGCACCAAAATAAATCAAATTAAATGGTATCCTTTTAGAGATACTTGATTTGAAAATAGGTTATATTTGGCTTTTAATCGTTTTTCATGTTGCACCATGTTTGCGTATAAATATATACCTCCACAAGTATATGAGCCTTTGTTCTGACATTACAGTGTCGTGCAGCTGATTAGTGGACTGGCGAAAGCACAACCTACCAACTGTTTTTCTTTTAGTTTTACACTGTCAAAGTATGACTTGCGCATTACGCGATGTAATTTTGAAGCCACTTTGAGCTCAAATTGTTCTGCGAGTGTTGACAGTAAACTTTTCATGTTCACTGGAACAAATTGAGCTAGTATTAATAGCGACATGACAAACTTTGCAAAATCTCCATATCTAAAAATGCTGTAATTAATGTTGATTTCGTGAAAGAAACAGCATCATGTTCAAAGGGATTTTTCTTCCTTAAACCAAAAAACACTAAAATAGAAAAATATGATTCTGGTAGAAAAAAATCTGCTCTTTCCAGTGGTATAAAAATAAATGAATTTGGAGTGGTCCTACATTGAGATATTTGACTTTGGAAATAGGTTAGATTTGGCTTTTAAGTGTTTTGTACCATATTTGTGTGTTAATATATCCACAAGTACGCGAGCCCTTGTTCTAATATTGCGGCAATATATTGTCTTGCCGGTGGGTAGTGTACTGGTAAAAGCAAAACCTACCAACTGTTTTCTTTAAGTTGTACAATGTCAAAATTTGGCTTATGCATTATGCAACGTAATTTTGAAGCCACTTTGAGCTTAAATTGCGATCTGTATATAGTTTTGTGGATGTTGATACTAAATTTTTCATGTTGACAGGCACAAGTTGAGCTAGTATGTTGAATTTCAGCATCACAGCTACCATAGTTCTGGAATGGCCACACGTCAAACTTTGGAAAGTCTTCGTGGTTGATGCCGCGGGGTTGGTAGCACCTCCACAGAAAGGGCTGTGGTGCTCGAGGTATATGATACCTAGACCTAAAACATTGCAGAACCTCGTTTCAAACATATATGTATGTACATCCGTATAAATTTTCAGCCAAATTGGAGATGGTCGAGTGGTGACCCCTAGTCCTGTTGACATCGAATGACGCTTTTGAAAGTTATTAGCAAAGTTTCGTGATCGGCAATTTTGTTATCAATACTGACCGTTACACTTTATGAATTAGATATAACTAGGTCAATTTGTGTCTTAGAATTTTTGATAATTCTTGTAAACGTATTAACAATTTATTTCATTCCATTAGCGATAACAATTTCTTTGAATTTTTGCTGTTAGCTTCCTTGGACATATATATATTGAAGTCGCCCACAATGGTGTTTACTTGATTACTGTTCAGATTATCATCACACCAAGATTCAAAGTATGACAAAAAATCTGCATCACTGGTACTAGGACTGTGATATAATACGCCGTTAAACGCTTTCTCAAAACCTGTTGATACTGTAGCACCCAGCAACCACACATTGTTTCTATATGTTTCATTAATTGTTTGTGTAAATTTTATATTTCTTTTTACATAAATTATAGCACCTCCGGTATCTCTACTATGGGAATCACATCTTACGATGGTGAATGCTTTTAACTCAATTTCGGACATGTTTATATCCAATGTAACACAAGACTCTCTTATCATAATTATTACCGGTCTACTTGTTCAAAATTCGCAATTAAGCTCTGACTATTCACATACAAAATCTGGCGATCGAAGGCATAATTATTTATTCTAAAAAATTTACCTTATTTCTTTCAGCTTCCAGTTTTCGTTTAAAACCAGGGCACTCGGGATTCCATGCTGCATAATTAATACTGATTCTTAGGTTCAATCTGTTTGCTGCTTCCTCACAACTTACGCATTTTATTTCCGCATCCGTAGCTTTACAATCTTTTAGTGCATATGATCCTGCACACTTTGGACACTTGCTATCTTTCCGGCAACCCTTAGCTTTGTGATTATAACCGCAGCAATTGTAACATCTTGTGATTGTCACCGCATAAAATATCTTGCATGCATCCCAGCCAATATTCACAAACTTCACCTCCAACAGCTTCCGATAACTTGCAGCATTCACCTCAACATAAGCAAAAAATCTTTCTGACCGATTATTAAGTGGCTTCATCTTACAATTAGTTAAATGTTGTACTTTTATATGTAGTTTATCTGAATGTAGATATTTATTTTGCATCCTTATTTTATACATAATATCATCATGGCTTCGTTGCTCTCTCAATCTCATAATTTTCACACGCGGTTTCTTCGTCACCGGCTCATTTATATTATATTTTCCACTTAATTTCGCTTGTGCTTCTTCCTTAAGTTTGTGTATAGCTTGTTCATTTTTACATTCAATTACAATGCCCCCGTCACTGACACTTTCTACACCGGAAATTTTAATTTCTGTAGGGTCAATTAATTTCTTTACCTCCTCCTTTGTTGTTGCGCTATTTTGTCCTAATTTTTTGTTTTTTTATAATACATGTTCATGTTTCTTTAGTCTAATTTTATCCGCATAAGACATTTGAAATTCTCCTTTACTAATCAATGTTTCTATTTCACTTTGGATCTCTTTCTTCTGACTTTTTATCTCGTCGATAGTTGTTCAAAGGCTGTTATCTAATTTATGAAACATAAGCGACATTGTTCCATTACGGAGAAAAAAGAAAAAAGAAAGGGGGGTACAAAAAAAAAAAGAATCAGTGATATATGTAGGTATATCTGTGTATGAATCTATATATCCAACTACAACGTCGATCAAACGATACAAATGAAACGGATCAAAATATACAATTGAATACCCGATGCCTATGTGAGCACCTTGCTTGATCACCCTGTACAAAGACCACGCCGTGCCTCAGCTAAATGCTCGACTCTTTCTCAGGGGGCCACAATATTTTCAGCATGAACAGGCGGCCTTTAGATGTTATCCCTGTCAGAGAAATATTGAAACCTGACAGGCTATTGATGGAAAGTAGAATTGGCGACAAGTTGCTCACATAAACCACAACAATATATATATATATTTATATATATATATATATATATATATATATATAAAGAAAATAAAAGAATCTTACTACTAAACGATAATTACTGAATTACCACTACGTTACTAAAGTTAATGCTGAAGGCTGGGAAGTTAAGAAATAAAAGGAAGTATTTATCTGAACGTGTCCTTGATCGGCGCCGGTGTAATGGCCGGGTGATGGTGTTGCCTTGTGTCGGTAGCGTGATCTAAAAATCCGGAGCTTCCGTGTTGTCACTCCCCTTTTCCTTCATGGATACATTATCCAAAATCCCACATGGGCTAAACAACTGGGGGGATGACACGCGACATAGGCCGCCAATCCTCGACAATCGGGAAATTACTTGAATTTTTGTCGGACCCACCTCGCTATCACTACTACTTTTCTTGATGCCGATGTCGTTCTCTCTTTTTTACCGCCTTCCCAACACTTAATCCCCGAGTCCCTCTTGCTTCTGCGCACGTCACACTTTTCCCCTTTTCTATCATGGTTCCCAACTTCACTTAGTGCGTCTACAACTTTTAACATTAATCGATAAACCAAACAAAGTGACCGCTTTAAATCTATTATAAACTAAGTACTTTATGAACACTTCATACAGTTGTTTTTAATACGAATAGAAAGACAATAGGTAAGTAGGCAATTTTAACGTAGCGCCATCTGTAGGAGACTGGCACTTATTGAATGTAAATAATATAGAGCTTATAATTAAACACAGTACAGGATTATTATAGAAAACAAATTTAAAAATAAAGGAAATAAAGGAAAGAAAAATAAGGTGCAACAAGGCATTTTGGAAATCCGTAAATGTATTTCTTACTGTACTTTTTCCGATGCCGCAAGTGTAACACGACCACGAATCGTTACTTTTTTCTGTTATTACTCTATACGTTACGTCAGTTACACCTGCAGAGTTTTGGTGAGAAACTCTTTCACAAAAAACCGTTACTTTCAAGATATCTTTCTCTTCCTTTTATTTCAAGTTCATATTTAGCTTTCATTGCTTCTACAGAATTTTCGCTCTTAGAATGAGATCATCTTCAGTGCACTGAAGAGGAAAACATTTTTTCTTAAGTTAAAATGCATTAAATAATATTGTGTATTAAACTTACGGTGATTTTGATATTAAAATTCCCACAAAATAATTTGGAGACCCATGTATTTCAATGAGTTTAAATCCTTAAAATTCTTTTTTAATTAAAAATTAAATCTCTTCCGGAGAGAACTCCAACCTCAACCGCGGCTGACAGATTTATGGTGTAAAGTCACATGTGCCCGTGAGCTTAAGCGCGAAGGAAACGGAATATGACCGGAAACAGTCAGTAATGCCAACCCGATTGGTGCCAACCTGAACGAGAAGAGATAGAATCTCCCCAAACAGAGGAGGATGTAAACTAGGAATTTTAAAAATATAAATAAATGAAATATAGGTATATTCAAATATTTTCTTTTAAAATGTAACAAAAGGTTTAGCGATAGGCGACCAAAACAAATGCCGAGTGTCAACAGACGAGGAGAGCAACACCGGACCGCATAGAGATCCGACCGTCAAATACACAGGGCAAAGCACCGTGCCGGAGATAAGGAGTAAACAAAGAAGGAAGTTAAGTTTTATTTTTTTGAAAACTATTTGCAAAACAGTGAACTGACCTTGTCATGAAGTCACATAGAAATAATTAAGAAGCATTCAAATGTAGTGAATTTATCATGGAGTCATATAAAATATTAAAAAAGCAATCAAATGTAATGAACATGTCAAATACTTATGTAACCGGCAAACATATGGAAAGGAACAATGAAATTGTGGAAAGCCAAAAACAATTTCCCCGAACAAATCAGATGCAGGTAAAAAAGGGAACAAAAAGAAAAGAAATAAAGCCAGGTAAATAACCCTACCGGTCAAGGATATCGCAGTAGATAGTACTCAACCTTTCTACATCAGTTCTAAAATTGATGGCATTAGGTGTTTTTAATATAACATATTTCTAGGAAACAGCGCTTATTCAAATTGCTTTCAGAGACGAGTACCTCTGCTCCGTCAAAGGCGAAAGTCACATTTAGCGCAGAACATCGCCATCGTGCTCGAGTATCGCTGATGTCCGCTGTACGTAAAGTTTGGGTGAACCCGTTAACCAATGGAACACTTTATTAAAATCACACTATCTATAAATGTGACCAATTTTTAGCGCTTTCCCCAACTGCTAGATGTGAGGAAGCGAGAAAATTGCAGCTGTGTCTTAATTGTTTAAGAACGAACCATGCTACTTGTAAGTGCAAATCATCCACTTGTAGGAAATGTAAAAATCTCATAATAACCTTTTACATTTTGACTTTCAATCAAATAGGAAGCAGAGGCAAACAAGTAGTGACAACGAAGAATCAAACACTTTTAACAGTCTTACGAATCGCACTGTAGATCAAGTATGTAATTTAGTTACAAGCCAATCTCTTTTAGGGACTGTAGTTGTTTTAGCTGAGGATGCAAGAGGAAAATTTCGTGTCAGAGAAACTATGTAAAAAACTCAAAATAAATACAAAAAGGGTTCAATTTTCAATTTCGGGTGTAGGTCAGAGTGTATCAAACGTGCAATATTCAGCGTATTTTACAATTCACTCACGAGATAAACTTTATACACAATCAATTTCATGTTTAATGTTACCAGAAGTCAATGCTAATTTACCATTAGTAATATTTGATAAAGCTATTTTGCAATTGCCAAACGATATATATTTAGCAGATCCTACATTTAACGAAACTGGTCAAATTGACTTGTTGCTAGGTTCTTCAATATTTTGGAGTATTTTACGAACCGGGGAACGACAATTATCTAATCATTTGTCATTACAAGATACGGCGTTTGGTTATATATTAGTAGGCAAGATGAATACAATTTGTTACAATCTTAAATCATGTAGATACTGCTCTACACCAAGATTAGAACAACGGCTTACAAAGTTTTGGGAAATAGAGGAGATTCATCCTAAAATCTCGTTATCAGAGTCAGAGCGGTACTGTGAACACCATTTTCAAGATACTTTTACCGGAAATGTTGAAGGCAGATTTGTAGTAAGCATACCATTTAAAGAGCAATATAAAGATCTAGGCCATTCGAAAGACTTCGGGCTGGTACGATTTAATTCACAAGAACAGCGATTGGCAAAACGTTCTGATTTATACAAAGAATATGTGAGATTCATTGAGGAATATATTTCATTAGATCATATGGTTGAACTTGTTGAAAGTGATAACCGCGAAGAATTAAACTATTACATGCCGCATCATTCAGTCATTAAGGAATCAACTTCGACAACTAAGGTGCGCGTAGTTTCTGACGCATCCTTAAAGACGGATAGCGGCCTTTCATTAAACGATGTTCAGCATATTGGCCCGACAATTCAGAATGATTAGCTATCAATAATTATGCGATTCAGAATGTACAAGTTCGTTATGACAGCCGATATTGCTAAAATGTACCGCATGATTTTAGTTAAATCAGATCACTGTCGTTTCCAAAGAATTTTATGCCGTGAAACCCCAAACGACCGTTTAAAGTATAGATGGGCAACCTCCGGCTCACGGGCCACATGCGGCCGCGAGTAAGATTTGCCCGGCCCGCTACTGAATTCTTTCGTTGCATATTAGCACGGCCCGTCTAAACTTAATTCATAATGAATCATAAGGATACCACAAAAATGTATATTTTTCAAGATTACTCGCAGCATAAAACTTCTACAAAAAAGGTTGCCCATGCCTGGTTTAAAGTGTTGCGAACTTAAAACGGTTATTTATGGTACTGACTCGGCATCCTATTCAGCAATTCGTTGCTTACACGAACTAGACAAACACTAGAAAAGTACTAATTACCATTATTTCTAAATTGCTAATACAAGCATTATGGAAAGCTAAAATTTCTTGGGATGATCAAATTCCCCAAACTTTGGAAGATCAATGGAGCAAATTTCGCGAAGATTTACAAGAAATCAAGGGATTAAGGATCCCTAGATATATTACCTTCCATAATTCCGTCCGTAGAGAACTTCATGGATTTGGAGATACGAGTGAAAGAGCTTATGGTGCTTGTGCGTACATCCGTTCCATATCAGACAACGAAATACACACTCAGTTATTATGCGCCAAAGGTAAGGTTGGACCTGTAAAACAAGTCAGTTTGCCACGATTAGAAATTCGCAGTGCGCTTCTTTTAGCCCAGCTGGTTGCCAAGGTACATAAATCACTGAACGTTGTATTCGACAAAGAATATCTCTGGTCAGATTCAACGATTACACTGTCTTGGATACGAGCACCGGCAAATCGTTAGAAACCGTTTGTTGCAAATCGAGTTAGCGAAATCCAATAACTTACGAAACCCCAAAATTGGAATCATGTTGTTTCAGAGGAAAATCCAGCCAATCTGATCTCACGGGGGCTGTCAGTGCAACGGCTTAAAGAGAGTACATTCTGGTGGTCAGGTTCATCATGGCTACCGCATCACACCTTACCAATTTCAAAAGACAATACACAAATTGATTGTAATGTTAAACTTGAAGAGCGATTGGTAACATATGTCACGGTTAACAAGTTCGATATTTTTAACAAGTTTTCAAACTTAACCAAATTGCAGCTAGTATTTGGTTATTATTTAGGTTTCGTCAGCAACTGTAAGCTAACGGGAGGCACTAGATGTGTTCCGACACTGAGTGTTGGCGAATTACAAGATTTGTTAAACTCATTGATTCGTTTAGCACAAAGAGAAGCTTTTCCTCTAGAATACAAATGTTTATCTAAGGGTAAAGGGATCAGCTTGAAGAGTAACTTGCTATGTCTGAACCAATATTTTGAAAATGGCGTGATTCGTATTATTTTGCCAAAGGGGCATAAACTTACATCCTTAATATTTAACCACGAACATCACCGTTTGGGACATTATGGTCACACAATGTTATTTTCTTCAATTAGAGAACGATATTGGCCCATATCTGGTCGCAACAGTGCTTGGTTTACGGTTCGAAATTGTATCGTTTGTTTTTGCGTCAAACCGAGATCTATCGATTATCTTATAGGTAACTTAGCCAAGACTTGAATAAATACATCATCATCATCAAGCCTTTTAGTCCTTTGGGCTATGGCTAAATCTATGAACTAATCCTCTTGTTCCCTGTGTTTTAAAGTTTGCTATGAGTCCTGGCGGCCTGTGTTATTTTCCTCCATTCTATCCTGTCCCTTGCTTTTGATCTCCAATCAGTTATCTTCATCACTTTTACGTCTTCCTCCACGGCATCTCTCCATCTCTTCCTTGGTCGTCCTCTGCCTCTGGGCCATATCGGAATCCACTGGGTTATCCTTCTTATCATATCCGTTGGTTTCCTTCTCATCATGAGGCCTGCCCATTGGAGCCGTTGAGTTCTAATATATCTTATAATATTTTCTCCCTCAAGTTGATCCTCTATTTCTTTGTTAGTTTTCGGTCTTATTACTGCCTGTTCTGTGACGCGCGGCCCTAATATTGCTCTTAAAATTTTTCTTTCTGCTATCTTTAGGTCTTCTTGTTTTGTCTTCTGATTGCTGTGCTCTCCATTGCGTACGTGATGACCGGCCTTATTAAAGTCTTCTAAATCTTCATCTTGGTTTTCTTCGTTAGTGTTTTGCTTTTCAGTAGTGCCCTATTTCGTCCAAACGCTTGTAGTCCTTTTAACCCATTAACGCCCAGCTTACAAATTTTTCTTTAATTTGAAATTTATCGATTAAAATTACTTCATAATATTCACATAAGCAAGAATATACCAAAAATTTCTTTTTGTTATTCAAAATGTTTGAGTTTTGGTCTGTCCTATAAATAGGACGCTGGGCTGTAACGATATAATTTCTTTTTATTAAGTGAAAAAAAAAGAATAAAATATTTTATTACATTATATAGAAAAATACACTTATTTTGTGTGGTATAGTAGAAAACATTTTTGGCATAATGTTACATTGCATTTGACACAATAAGATATCGGCTTAGATTTACATTTCTCACCTTGACAACGCCTTTGTGTGCCAAGCTTTTGTATAAAATGTCCTATATTATCGAATCTTACATAGCCAAATACTTTCGATGTTGAAGAACGTGGATTTCTTCTTCTAGATCTAATATTCTGTCCCAGTTTCAAGTAATATAGCGCTTTATTTCGGCGAAAATCCAATAAAGTAGTATTACAACTAGTTACTTGCTTATGTGACAATCCACCCGTTTACCACCGTGATATCTACAGCTCTAGTGAATAATGGCCAGTACCATATCTTTGCCCTAATGTTGGTACAATATTTGGCGGCGAACCAATCATGTTGATCTACACCACCCATGTAGGTGTTGTAGTTTTTAGTACACGAGGCTGAACAATTGAACGCCTTGCTCCTGACCTTTCGGTCCCATCTACTCGCTTGAGAAAACGGTTCTATACTATTGAAGTTAGTCGCTACAGTAACGCATTTACTGTTGTTCCATTTGACATAAAGTATTTGGCCGTTTGTATCGAAACGAAAGTCAAATGTTCCACGTTCTTGTTTGCCAAGAGTTTTGGAATCCCTTATGGGATACTTTGACATCAGAAGATCTCAGCTAGTAAACAGATTATCAAAGTATATACAGTGACCCGAAGGATGTGAAACGCAGTCTAACATATCAAGTACTACTTTTGATCCTAAAGCTAAATCTTCGCGATCATTGGCAGCAATTGTTTTACCACAATATAAATCAAAATTATAGCAGTATCCGCTATTTCCACAAAAGCCCAGGATTTGTAGCCAAACCGAATGGGTTTCCCACGAATAAATTGTTTTAGTCCATGATGTCCGTAGTATTTTACGATCACTTCATCAGCTGATAAAGCTGTTTCAAAAACTCCATACTTTTGAAATTCTGTATTGATCATTTTTAGCAGAGTCCTAACTTTGAAACCTCTGTCCGCTTTATCTATATTTATTAGTAAAATGTATAAATTTTTTTATTTTTTGGAATTGATTTCGGAACATGCATTTTTTATAATCTCTACGCCAAGATCTTCTTCTTCACTCCAATATTGTCTTTCAGAAGGAACCTGATGATATCCTGAGAATAAAAGTATACCAATGAACGCTCTGATATCATCGGATGATAAAAGTCCAGGATTATTTTTACTTCCTGCATATATTATTGTTTCCTTGACAATATGTTCTATAATACCATCGGTAACAAAGTCTTCAAAAATTTCAAGAGGCGATTTTTCTCTGAAGTGGACTGACTTTCAGCATTTGTTAGAGCTGCTGATCCTTCTGGAGGCAGTTTTATATAAACTGGGGGTGTTTCTTCCCACAAAAACGTGTCCTTAGTAAGGTTACGTCCCTTTCTCGATTTCTTCGCTACGCTATTTTGATCTTGAATATGCGACGGTCCAGTTAAAGGTTCATTATCACCAGACGTTTAATTTTTACGCTGTTTGAAATTATCAAATTATAATTATACATTTTCCAAAAGAATGTAACATATAAAAATTAACAAAATTTACAATACGTATTGTTTAAAATTGGATATTCATTTGGAGGTAAACGAAGAAAAATACTGCCAAGTTGCATGTTGCATGCAATTATTGTGACATCGTCTGCATACGCTATTATTTGCAATCCATCAACCATTATATTCTTTTTGTCTAATTTGACTTTTTTAATGGCACTTTCTAAAACTAAATTGAATATTGTTGGAGATAGCGGGTCTCCTTGTTTTACTCCTTTGTTTACTTCGAACGAGTCTGTCGTTGTTCGCATGTATCTAACTTTAGGTTTTGTGTTTCTAAGACTTATTTTTAGCAGCGCCCTCAATTTTTCTGATATTCTCACTGATTTCAATGCCTCTATCATTTCATTCTTGTTGACGGTGTCAAAGGCTCCCTTAAAATCAAGAAAGGCTAGATGTATTTCTCTGCCATGCTACCATGTCTTTTGGATTATTTGCTCTACCGTATGTATAGCATTTATGGTCGATCGGTTGGGTCTGAAGCCATTTTGGTAATCACGAAAGATTTTCTCTGCCTGTTCTTTCAATCGTGTATTCACCAGATTGGCCAGTATTTTGTAAGTGACGTTTAGCAGCGTTATTGATCTGTAGTTCCTGCAATTTTCACTATCTCCTTCTTTATAGATAGGTACTATTACTCCGGTGTACCATTCCTCGGGCATGCTGTTTTGCTTCCAAATTTCCTTAATCAGATCGCTTATTTGTGTTTGTAGTTTATGTCCTCCGTACTTGATTAATTCCACTTCTATTTTATCTTTACCGGGTGCTTTGTTATTTCTTAGCCTGCTGATTTCCTGCAGTATTTTCTTCTCGTTGGGGGGTTCTTCTTTCTCGTCTTGATTTTTAGTTACTTGTTCATCATCCTCTTGTGTACTTTCTTTTCCTTCCGTATACATGGCCCCTTTATAGTATTCTCTCCATATGTTTCCTATTTTGTCTGGATCCTGTTCTGGTTTGCCGTTTATATCTTTCACGCTTCTTGTTCATACTGCTTTATTGTTTAGTTATTTCATATTTCTTTAGAATTGTCTTGTGTTACGGCATCGGCTTGAATGTTCTATCTCTTCCAGTTTTGAATTTATCCACTCATTCTTCTTGCATTTATATATCGTGTTTGCTTTGTTTCTCTCCATTTCATATGTCTTCCTGTCCTCCTGTTTCTTTTTGTGTTAATCCAATCCATTCTTTCTTTTTGTTTCGTTGTTTTGAGTGTCTATTCAGCGACTTTGGCTTTTTCTTCAGCCCCTGCTATGTCTGCTCTATCTCCTGTATGCTTATTGTAGCACTTTGTAGACTGTTTGTAATTGTTTCTTCTTATTTTTGCTTTATTTCTTCGTTTTCTAATAAATCTACCTCCCATTTCTTTGTGTTCTTATTTCCCCAATGTTGGTGCTACTTGTTTATGCCTTGTATTATTGCCACCACTAAATAATGGTCTTTTTCTGCTTGTACTCTCCTAAATGTTCTCGTGTCTGTTGTTCTGTTTCTTATTCCCTTTGTTGCTATTATATGGTCTATTTGATTTTCCGTTGCTCCTGAAGGGTGTCTCCATATGACCTTGTGCTTTCTTGGATGTTCGAATTTGATTGATGGAAAAGTGATGTTTAACATTCCCGCTAGCTGACTCAGTCTGTGCCCGTTGTCATTAGTGTGTTCATGAATTGTTCCTTTTCCCTTTCCTGCCACGTCTTTCAATTATGATTCTCGTCCTATCTAGGCATGAGCGTCCCCTAATATTATAATTTCATCATTCTTCGGTACCTCTTCACATACCCTGCTTAGATTATCATAGAAGCGGTCTTTTTCAGTTTCTTTTGCGACTTTTGTGGGCGCGTATACATTAATAATTGAGATGTTATTAATCTGCATTCTCAGTCTCAGAACTGCCAATCTTCCGTCGACTGGTTTAAATTTCATTATATGATTTAGCCACCCTCTCCCTAAGTAAAATCCCACTCCCTTATTTCCCCGTACCTCTTCCCCGCTGTACAGAAATGTGTACTTGTCCTTTGTTATTTCACCCGAGCCTTTCCATCTAATTTCTTATACCGCTACTATGTCTATATCATACTCGTGTAACTCTCTTGCAGTCTCTTCCATTTTCCCTGATCGTAACATAGTTTGAATATTTCACGTTGCTATTTTTATCTGTGCTTTTGTAATATTCTGCTTGTCCTTTCCCAATTCTCTGCTTAAATTAACCTTTTCCAATTTCCTTTCCTTTTCCGTTTCCATGTCGTTTGCCATGGTCGTCCTCGTTCCTCCGCTCTCTCTTCTTCCTTTTAGTTTTTTGAGTTTCTGCTCTCGTTTTCCTGTCCACTCTCAAGCAGTGCCCCTTTCTCTCTATCTCATCTATATTCCCTTCCTTCAATTGTAATTCTTTGGTATCCTATCTTTACTTTTTTCCCGTCTTTTCTTTCTTTATCTCCCATTTGTTTAAGCTTCCCCTGTATTTCTTGTTCGCCTTTTTGTTAACTCGTTGTCTATATATATTCTCTCCTTTATTTGTTTAAGTTTACTCTTATTTTTCATCAATGCGTCTTTATCGCTAGTACTTTCCAACTCCATTTTGTATACTGCCTCTACCATCTTTATCACTTCTCTTATGTTTACGTTTACCTGCATTGTGCTTTTCATAAAATTCTCTAATCCTATCTTCATATCATGCTTATCCTACGTCGTTAGCTTCATTCCTATCATTACCACATTATTTTTTGATATTGTTTTCTCCATTTTGTACATTCTCTTTTCCGTATCTATTATTTGTTTCCTTATTATCTCATTTTCTGTCTTAAATTTTTCATTCTCCCCTCTCAGCACTTTCAATTCTTCCTGGTACTCTTTCTGATCTCTCTTTATTTCCTTCACGTCTCTCATCAGTTCTCTCATCATATTCACTAGCTCCCCTTCTCCATCTTTTCCTTTTCGGGGTGTTCTTGCTAATTTCTTGCTTTTCTTGAATATTTCGTAAGTCTCATCATGCTCTCTTCCTCTTTTTATCCCTATATCCTCCGATGTATCACTCTCCATATCTTATTTCTTAACTTTTGTTTAACCCTTGTATATATATTTATACCCGCAAATTCCTCGCTATCTCTTATCTCTTATCCGCTTTTTGCTCAAGTTCGGTGTCACACCGCGTAAAAAGCTGTCGGCCGGTCGTCCCGTCGGACCTTGGCTTTCGGTGTGCTTTATAAATGATTTACAAGAGATCTAAGGCTATATTTATCTTACCTTAATAGATTTTTATTTAGGATGACTCTATCACTTTATTGCACTGCTCACGTACTCATTTGTATTTTAAAACACTCGTAAACTTCCCGTATTTTGGATTTAGTTACGCAGCGAATTCACCATGTACTCTGCTTCACCAGATCCGGACTCCCAGAGTAAATACATACATACCATTTTTTAATACAGGATGATTATGCTGGTCCCTTCATACTAAAGGACAGAAGTACGAGAAATGCCAAACTTATCAAGGGATATATTTGTCTTTTGTTCGTTTAGCGACTAAAGCCGTGCATCTAGAGGCGGTTTCCGATTTAACAACTCAATGTTTTTTTAGCAGCATTAAAGCGTTTTATCAGCAGACGAGGAAATCCACTGAATATTTATTCAAATAATGGGAAAAATTTCGTAGGCGCTGATGTTGAAATTAATTGGTTTTTAAAAATTAAAAATTCTAACATATCTCTTCTGTACGCGTTCAATACAGAGCTGTTGATTCATATAGTGGGGGAACCATACTAGAGAAGCATATTCCAATTTACTACGCACCAAAGCACAATATAATATCCGAATTACCGAATTATCCGAAAAACCAAAAGATTTAGAAGCCGATGCAGCAACTGAGTGCACGTGTTGAGAAAAAGTTAACTTGTAGTCAAAGAGTACTCCCAAGTCTTTAATTTCAAGCTTTCTAGCGATCAGCTCTGATTTTGCGGAGTAATCAAATATTAGTGGTTCACTACATCTAGTGTAAGAGATTACCGCACATTTATTAACGTTTAAAAATATTTTGTTTTGCTAACACCATTCATCAATAATTGCAAGATTGGTTTGCAGTGCGATACAGTCTGTTAGCGAATCAATTACCCTATATATTTTGAGATCATCAGCATATCCTAGACACTGACAGTTGAGCTTGAATAAGAGGTCATTTAAATAGACATTGAAGAGCAGAGAACCAAGGTTGGCACTCCTGAAGATATAGGAAAGGGGTTAGATGAATATCCATTGTAAGATACATAACCAGATCTATCTCGTAAGTAGGATGTCATGGGCTGTGTCAGTGAGGGACAAAATCCCATGTAGCCAAGCTTAGAAAGGAGCAGATTGTGATCAATGGAGTCAAATGCTCTGGAAAAATGAGTATAGATAACGTTCACTTGTTGTTGGCAGTCAATTGCCGATGAAATATACTGCGTAATATCAATGAGATTGGTAACAGTAGACCTACCAGACATAAAACCATGTTGATAAATCGACAGATATGGTAGAATATGGCGATATATCCTAGAGCATAGAATTTGTTCGAATTTAGGATAGGATACTTATCGGCCTGTAATTAGAGATGTCTAATCGCTTACCGTTCTTAAATACAGGTATAATTCTGCTCACTTTCCACACATCTGGGAATATAGATATTGTAGTTAATAAGTTGAAAAGTATAGATAATGGAAAAGCTATTACTGAAGCACAATCATGAATTAAGAAACCCGGCACAAAATCAAATCCTGCATTCATTTCAGGTTTGAGTTTCCTCGCACTAATTTTAATATCCTCTTCGGTTATGTGACCAATATCGAAAGATGGATATTAACTGAAAGGCACGGTTATCATACTATCACTATCACAGAAAGATCGAGAAAGCACTTCGGCAAACTTGCTGACAATCTCCGGAGGCTGGTCAAATTCCTCTTCATCATATATCATCCTACCAGGCATTCTTGTCTCAGATCCTTTAAAGGAAATAAATTTCCAAAAGTTCTTTGGGTTGCTTAAGATTTCAGTCTGAAGCTGATTTCGGTAATTGTTATAAGCGGACTGCGACTGCGACTGCTTTAATAATCGTCTCACTCGCTTAAATTCGTTATGATATGAAAGATAAAATAAGAGATAAAATAAAAAAGGTAAAATAACATGGAATATTCTTCCTGAGCGTTCGCCCAATTTTGGTGCTATCTGGGAAGCGGGTATAAAAGGTCTTAAACATCGTCTAAAACGAGTTGTTGGCAATTGTCATTTAAATTTTGAAGAATTTGCGACTATTTTGGCGCAAATCGAGTCTATTGTAAATTCTAGACCGCTTTGTCCTCTTTCTTCCGACCCTGATAACCTTGATCCTCTCACCCCCGAACACTTTCTCAGTGGTAAGAGCTTAGTTAGTCTGCTAGAACCAGAGTACATGAAGACCCCAGAAAACCGTTTAAAGCGATACCAGAGGCTACAGCAAATAATCCAGAATTTCTGGTCCTGATGGTACAAAGAATATTTGAGCGGTTTGCAGACAAGGGTTAAATGGAAGAAAGACTCCAAGAACTCCCTCGCAGTAGGATCCATCGTTCTTCTCAAGGATGAAAATCTACCTCCGATGAGATGGCGGCTAGGCAGAACTCTAGAATTGTGTCCAGGCAGTGATGGCATCGTCTGAGTTGTTCATCTGAAGGTACTGGATGGTTCGTCGATAGAAGTGTGAACAGGATATGCCCTTTACCAGGTGCCATAGACAATGATTATTTATTTTGATTATGTTTACGTTTTAACAATATTTTGTGTATTCGATATGTTAGTGTTTGCAATGTTGTACATATTTCAAGGCCGCCGGGATGTTAATTATTGTGAAATTTGAATTTCCCGCCTGTAAAATAACCACCATAGTTGGTAACACTGACTAGTATTTTTTATTCAATAAGAAGAACGAGATACAAAATTCATCCATAAAGGGTAAGAGACAATGAGCAAACAATAAAAGGTTACCATCACCTGTTACAAGTGTCGTTTTATTTAATAACAAGTAGACCGAATACAATTACATGATTATGATTCATGATAAGAATCTCGAAACTTATACACAAGATTGTTCGGGAGTTTTTTATTGCACTCTGATTTAAAACATACCGGAGCAGTTTCTGAAAACATCCGCTTAACAGTTTGCAATTCTTCCTCATCCACGAACGATCGCTCAATAGTCACATCGAGAGCAGATGTTTAAAGTCCGTTTTTCAAACACGTAATTTATTGCAATTATTGCTTATTGAATTCACACAAAAATTTGCACTCGGAATACTGGGATAATACATTGAAAATGATATAAGGCAGGGCTGATAAAACTGACAACGAAAGTGTCTGATTTCCTTGCTTCCTGAAGAGTTTGTTGTGGTTCGCCGCGATTCGTTGTAATACGTCATGTTTATTTGAGAACTCTCTCTCACGGCCGTTATACAGACTGGCAGTAGTAGTATAATGGAATAATTTCGAAAATAAAACGAACGAATTCATATCTCCTCACACTCACAGATCGGTTTACATTTACAAGCATAAAACTCTATTGAACGGAAGAAAACGTCACTAGTTCGAACGTATCTTGACAAATTGCAACTAATAACTTTGATGGCTTCGTTCACAAAATCTCGTTCTCGCACATTAGGTAGGTATTCTCGTGAACAGTTACGTATGTTGAAAATGAGAAATATGACATTTGAAACTTACAGAATAGTATTTAAAATACCATAATATCCAGAAAGTGGAACGGAGGTCATTTGGGTTGCATAGGAATACTATTACGACAGGAGTATAAAACATCTGCTACCGCTGCAAATGGAATTTTGTTAACTATGTATAATAATACAATTCGTTAGTAGTTGTATCGATCTACAGAATCTTACGTACATATATATATATATACATATAATTATTATACTGGCAAGAAACGTGCCTATAAATTGACGCTCCTACGTAGGTATATAACAAGTAGATTAATATAAATCAAACAAAATACTAGCATGTAATACCGGTGAAATTTTAAACTCTTTGAGCATCGGTTAAGGAAAAGCAATTGTTTCGAAAAGGTTCAGAGATACCTTAATTGAAACAATACAACGGGCTGTTAAAACAGACGTGAACCTAGCGACAACTGCATCAACTGGTAAGATAATCTACAGAAAAACACACCATGAGATACCGATAATCTAACCCATAAAGGTGACATTTCATCGATAACGCGATCCAGAACGTTGGTATGGAGACGGTAGGCAAACAAGAGATACATATCGCTCGTGATGTGGATGGTAAGAAAACGCTTCGCCTTTACGATTTCTTTCATTTAGGGCCAGCGAACCTGAGATTGATGGTAAAATCCCCGGTTACGAAACAAAAATTGCAAAATCTATCAAATTTGAAACCGGAATTCAAAAGGGAGTATGATATACGAAGACCATTTATAATTTTTTGTGACGAAGGTGGAAAATGACGGGTTTGTTGCAATATAAAAGCAATACACACAATTTTGCATTATTATATAAACCTATGGGAACTTTGTAGTTACTAGATGCCACGCAATTTAACCGAAGCTTAAAAAAGAAAAAGAATAATGTGGGTTGATCTAAGAACAAGTTGAAATATTCAAGCGAAGTCATTCAAATTTAGTGTACATTGTTGCTGGTGACTTATACCTACTCATACGAGTCATACAATTCAGTAATGGGTCAAGTGAGTCCAAGCCAATAAAAGTTGACCTCTTACGCAGCGCTGGAAAGCAAATCATAGCTTGTTTCTTCTCTATTTTTCGATATGTGGCAACCGCAGCTTTAGAGAATTGAAGAACAGTGCTACACAGTAATTTGTTTTCCGTAATTGCTCCAACACTAAAGGTTGTCTTTTTGTTCCCTACAGACAACAATAAGATACGTACCTAGCGTTTTCCTTCGTCTTCCTACTTTATTTTCGTATATCCTAAATTTCTATCAGAAATTATTTAAGTATTTCAATGTCATCGTCATTACCGAATTATTCGACCGGAAGAATTCACACTTGCTGCACCGTACGCTTAATTATGCCGTCACGGGTTTGTATTATTACCACTTTGTGTTGCTATCCTAGACAGGACGAAGAATGTTTTTTTGAGATAGAGCATTCACTAATTCATCCCTTTGCTTGGTAGTATTAAAAATTTTTAACATATCATTTAATTCCCATTTAACACTCATAAAGCATGTACCATTGTCTAAATAAATAGCATAGGATTTACCCCTACGAAATACAAAATGGCATAGCCTGGCAAGAAACCTGGCGTTGTAAGGTTTGTTACTAACTCCAGCCTTTGTAGTTAAGCAAATAAATATACCTACGTATGCCTTTACCATTTTCGCATTGCGTGTTTTCTTTCCCTTTAATGTTTGAAGGTTTACGACAATTAGCAACAAATTGATGACCCCATACTACTATTCTTTGCAATTTGCTAAACGTACCGTATTTTCTAAGTATCTCCCATTCGATAATTTGCGTGTGTAATGCGACACTTTGTTCTGGAATATCTTTCGGACATGACTTGACAGATGGAATAGGCCAATCTGTCCAACATTTACATAGAGCGATTGGGACCATTCCACCAAAGTGACGAATGTGACAATGCATTTGGTAGAGTGCCCCGAGATATCAAGTCAGTTAGATTGCCAGATGTTAATACATGGAACCATTCTTCGTCAGTAGTAACAGCTTGTATATTCGCTACACAATTTGCTACAAATTTATGCCATCAAGAAGGATGTGACGTAATTCAACTAAGCGCGATTGTTGAATCGGACCAATAGAAATACAAATCAAATTGAATATCGCACACGCTTTTGATCTTTGACGTTAGTTTTGTTAGAAATGCTGCAACGCATAACTCTAAGCGGGAAAGCGCGACCTCGTGTAATGGAGCAACTCGATACTTCGCGCAAAGTAGTTTCACGTAGACATTACCAACGTCGCTAACCGTGTCTACGTCTCTGAAGGACCTAATGGTACATACACACACGCGCCATATAGTCCTTCGATGGCAACGTATTTGAGAAGCCCATGCATCTGTGATGTACATCATATGGTATAGATTCGTCCCCAATTTATGTGATGCTGCCAAACCGATTGAATAATTAATTTAGCGACCACAATTATAGGACTTAGCAAACTCAAAGGATCAAATATCTGAGCAGTAGTGGATAGAATGGTCTACGTAGTTACGCGTCCTCTATCATTATGGTTTAATATTTGAAAGAATCGTGGCCCGTGTTCCAGGAAACACCTAATATTTTACATTTAGAGTTATCACCTAACAATGCTTGATTTTCAGTGGAAACAGCTTCCCCTATAACCAAAACGTTACCAAATTGTCACAAATGTGTAAAACTACAGGTATAGAGGCTGTGCCCGTTAATAAATCGTCTACGTAAAAGTCGTTACCAATTCCGCTAGAAATCTTTGGATGCGCTGATTGATATTTTATTGCAACCTATTGTAGATAACGTGTGGCAAGAAAGGATGCTGATGCAGTACTGAATGTTACTGTTTGCAGCTCGTAGCAATCTAACGTTAGAGAAGGGTCGGAGCTCCAAACTATGCAATGAAATGGTCGTTTTTTTCGCATAAGACTTGCTTGGACATTTTTCTATGTCTGCTGTTAAAAAGATAGAAAACAGGTCTGTCCTTCAGTGATATACCAGTGGTGGCTTTTTCGATTCATTGACTCGCCTCATACGATCTAATTCTTCCTATTCATCTATGAAGTTCGCATATTGGGTTTTTAATTCTGGGTCTCGACGTAATCGCCCTTGACTTTGGAATTTGCTAACAACGAATCTACCCGCAGAATCACGTATAGTATTATCGATAAAATGTCGTTCACACTTCTCCTCCTCAACTAAGTAATATCGCTTGGTCGTATACTCATTTAATGTCCAATGTCTTTCCAATTGCGTTTCTCAACTTAAATGACAACTAGAAGAAGTTTGTGAATATGGAGAAGATGACGTAAGGGGGTCCGCAAGTACTCAATCTAGTCTAGCTTTATGAAGAATCGGAGAATTTTCGGCCAATATTATTTGAAAAATAGTTTACAAGAGGTTGGAGAGAGTTTTAAAAATACTACCAAAAAAAGTGAAATAAAATTTCACATACTTTCACATCTCATTGAGATGTATTTATGTGGCAACTTTTACAAAAAGTTGTGCAAGAACCGCACTGCGGCCTACATTGCATATACTAATAATTATCACGGAGGAAATTATGGTTTGTTTGCCGCGGACTGCAACCGTAGACCGGTTTCGCCCTTATTAGGGGCTCATCAGTACGGTATAGCACTTCCACGACAAACAAAGCCACCTACCACGAGATGTTATACACACGTTCATCATTCAAGATTTTAACACCATAACGGTGGCTCCATCTGATGAACGGAGATAATTATTGGTATACCGCCCTCGATAAGTCGGTCTCAGTGAGATAATTTATGTGAGAGTATGTGAAACTTTATTTCACATTTTTTTGGTAGTATTTTTAAAACTCTCTCCAACCTCTTGTAAACTATTTTTCAAATTGTTTTCAGTCGTTTCCGACTTATCGAGAGCGGTATACCAATAATTATCTCCGTTCATCAGATGGAGCCACCGTTATGGTGTTAAAATCTTGAATGATGAACGTGTGTATAACATCTCGTGGTAGGTGGCTTTGTTTGTCGTGGAAGTACTATACTGTACTGATGAGCCCCTAATAAGGGCGAACCCGGTCTACGGTTGCAGTCCGCGGCAAACAAAGCATAATTCCCTGCGTGATAATTATTGATATATGCAATGTAGGCCGCAGTGCGGTCCTTGCACAACTTTTTTGTAAAAGTTGCCAAATAAATACATATCAGTGAGATAATTTATATGAGTGTATGTGAAATTTTATTTCACTTTTTTGGTAGCAATATTATTTGGCCTACGCAAAGTAAATTCCAAAATATATCGACACCTAACAACAAATCAATTGGGTTTTCTTCATGAAAAGTGAAATTGGCTAGCTGTATGGTGGAATGTCTAATAGGTTAGTGTCAAATGTTACATGGGGCAAGTTCGCCGTTATATTATCAATTATTAGGCATTCTAGATCGGTTTTGAAAGGGTTATTCACTGCTTGTAGAGCAATATGCGTTTTCTTATTTAAATTAGTAACTGTTTGATTTATGCCCATTACCGTCGATTGAATGCGTTCGGTGAATAAGTGAAGTTCTTTGTGAAATTCGCAACTTACAAAGTTTGATTGTGAACCACAATCCAACAACGCTCGGCTGCTTATCCACATGTTTTGATTATTTTTTATTAATACGCGCGCTGTGGCTAATAATACTTGTGAATACGTGTAGTTTGTTGCCGCACGATTAGCCATTGAAATATCAGATAATTTTGAAGTTGAGGGAACAGCATCAGGTATAATGGAGGTTTTGCTTTTTGTTACATCGTTTGGAAAGAAACTTAGATTTATAACTAGTTACGTCGTGACCCTTTCTAAGACAATTCAAGCATAGATGACGTTTCTTTATTTCTTTTATACGATAATTTATTGATATTTTTTCAAGGGTCGTGCAGTTGAAAATGGAAAGATATGATCTACAAAAGGCGAAATTAAACACTGTATTTGTTGTAACTAAACCGTTAGTTTTAAGATTTTTAGTTTTGTTGTCGGGGGCTATAGTTTCTAGTAAAGAACATCTGTTCATCAGGAAATTTATAAAGTTGTCTAGTGAATGCATCTTATCTGATGTGCCTAAAATAGAGGTCCCCCATTGGCACTGTGTAATGGAAACAAGTTTTGCTGAAATTAGATAAATTATCAAATAGTCCCATGTTTTAATTGGTTGCTTCAGAATGTCTTATCGTGTTGTCAAATAACTCACGGAGCACCGAATCTGATTAGTGTGATACAGCCGTCAACTAAAGAGCATAAATGTGATTGAGGATAATTAAGCTTTTATTTTCAAATCGTTTATTTAATAACTGCCATGCGATTGCGTAGTTATTTCCGGAGGTTTCAAGAGCTTGCACCACATGAGCCGCATCACTCTTCAATGACATACTCCAATAGTAACATTTTTGATTATTGCCTATGGAAGCGTTGGAATGAAAGGCATCTCTAAAGGCATAGCATTCTTCGTTGGCATCGTCAAAGATCGGCAAATTAATACTTCGTAAAGTTATATTCTTTGCCTTACTACTTTGACTACAAACGTTTTTTTGATTTTGACTTATTATAATTTTCGATCATTACCCGCGCAACAAGACTGATAAAATTGTTCTTCAAACAAGGGGTGTTTACGTTCTTGTTCATCTGAATGGGGATTCAGCTTCTATTTCATTTTGAATATTATCGAATTGTGGCCAAATGATAGGCAAACTCGATACGACTTTGCGATTGCCTGTAAACGTTGATATCTAAACTGTATGTATTTAAACCCTTTAAATAATTGGAGAAACGAGTTGTCTGACTCCTTATCCACTCTCGCTTACCTATCAATACTTACAAGGGGAACACCAGGATTGTCCGACACGGATTTTATGTATATTATAGAGGAACCTCCCATGAGTATCTAGGTACGAGCTTCTGTCTTAACGCCCTCTACTTTTTGAGAAAATCGTTGAAAAAGAAATTGAAGTTTCCTATTTGTCTCTTATACCGTTAATTTTAAGTACACTTCAATGAAGCGATCGTAGCGCAGTGGATAGGACAAAGGATTTACCCCGCTCTCGGATGTGTTTAGTTCCTGTTCGTGTGCTTTTTTCAATCTCTTCGTGCACCATATTAACAAATATATTTCATTTCATCCAAAGTTATTCAAAAATTATATTTTTTGCCATGGTAATTGTCCGAATATTTGAAATTCAAAATACACACCATAACGCAGATTTGCTTCCAATTTATTTATTAGTAAAATTTAACAACGACGGATATCTAATTGCCGACACATCAAGTGTATTGTATGCCAATAATTATCTCCGTTCATCAGATGGAGCCACCAGTATCGTTTTAGCATCTAAGTTGATGAACTTCACCAAGGCATAGTCGATTCCGGACGCCATACGAGTGTTCCCTACGACGCAAGATGACTACCGAGGGACTACGCAGATCCTTATTATTGAGGGAATCCTCTTTCATACGTACCAGCTCCTCAACGTCGTTCTTAGAGGAGTTCCGGCAGAGTTTTCCACCAATTCGAGTCTGGGGGGCGTTAGAATGGGTTACGACGATCCTGGAAAGTCCGAAGTGATGGCCGAACACCTTCAATCTATATATGAAGGGCCGCAGGAGCTCGACTTTGATGAAGAGCTAGAGGATGAGGCCAAAGAGGTCATCGAGAACTTCCTAAATGTTTCTGCGGCAGCGGCAGCCGAGATGAAGATCGCCGCCTAGGTTAAAGGGCTAGCGACTGGTAAAGCTACAGGCCACGATGGCATTCTCTTCATAGAAATAAGCATTGCTATGAAGAGAATACCAAAGAACCTGTTGGGGAAACTACTGGTCATTATCAACGCCATACTAGGCGTGGGTTATTTTCAATATGGAAGACCTCAAAGATCGTGATGATGCTCAAACCGGGAAAGGACAAACTATTTCCCCAGAATTACCGCTTCATAAGCCTGCTGTCTATACTATCCAAAACAGCAGAGTCGATTATTTTATCCCGTCCCAGAGATGAACTGCTTAGACTGAACGTCCTGCCAGCTGAGCAGTATGGATTCAAGGTCTGCCTCTCGGCTGACTTGCAGCGTTTTAGGCTGACAGAGGCCGCAAGAATGGCCGTTGAGAGACGGGAAACGACTGGGGCGGTATTTTTCGACCTAGCCAACGTGTTCGACTCAGTATGGGACGATTATTAATCCTTAAAATGAGTCCAGCAGACATCAACATCCAGTTGGCTATGATCGTGAAGTCAGTTGGGAATCATATTTCTACGACAAGGTCCATGGCGACCAGTGTTCCCTAGGGCTCCCTTCTCGTCCAACAGCTGTTTGTTCTCAACATGTCCGATATCCTACGGCCCCCAGCAGCGGAGATCTTCCTCTACGCTGATAATACTGCAATGTATACCACTTGCAGGGACGATCGGCTGGTGTATCAACGACTACAGGCTGCCGTTGATGGGCTACTGGAGCGGGGCGAGAAGTGGAAATTGCGCATTAGTCCAACTTAATGCGCCGCGATCTGCGTTCTCTCGCTAAAAACCCTCAGCGACAATATCTACGTACGAGGATCTACCTTCTATTGTGACTTTTCGACCCCACATCGAGACCGTCCTCGGGAAGTACTACGGTGCCAAGTACGTCCTGATGCCGCTCCTATGTCGCAAATCGATGCTGAATTTATGCATCAAGTTGTTATTGTGCATGGGCCTTTTTTGACCAATTCTCACACATGGAGCGGTGTCCTAGTCGATCGCAGCGAAGATAAACAGTAATAAGCTCGTGGTGGTGCTACAGAGAATGCTGCGTATGATCGCCTGCGCCCCGTGGTTTGTGTGGAACACACAACTGCATCAAGACCTTTCAATCCCTACTATGAATGATTATCTTCTTGGATTGGCTAGAGCCACTTTAGAAATGATGCAGGTTTCTGACAACCCGATAGTGAGCTACACCGCTGCTCTCGAACCCCGATAGACCCCCGCTGTATCGACTCCAGAAGTCAACCCGGAACGAAGATACCCTTGTCCTATAATCCCAAACGGCGACAACGGATCATCAGTGAAGGACCCGTCCGGGTCACTCCCTACACCATGTTGCGGCTAGATTTTGGGTCTCCTAAAGATGGTGGAGAGGTTTATGCTTTCTTCGGGAATCAACTTCGATTAAGGAACGACAGTTCTCCGAGTTGCCCGGCCCTGGTATAACGGAAACGCAATATTTTTCAATTGTAATGGCTCTATTTGTAGAATAGACATTCAAATCTTGTCTGTTAAAACTTGCGACCAAAGAGTTGGATCTTTCAATATTTCCACCATAGTATTCTCACTAGTAACTTCGGTTGGTGTGGTGGAGATAGCCAATGCTCTTTTATTTCGTCCTTTATGGACTTATTTTGGATACTGAAAGCCAGAAAGTCGTTTTCTATGATGACCCGTCTGAATGAACCACAAGTAAACTGTAAGAATAGAAAACAGACAAATAAAAGGAAAGCTTAAACGTATAAAATAAGAAAAATACTTACGTTTTAAAACTATACCTAGTCTATAACACTTGATTGCAACTTTTAGCCTTTTTGGTGCTGCTTAGTTTAATACGATACTAGTCGACTCGGAATTATTCACAAACTAAACTAAACTAACCCCAGTTTTCGGTTTTAAATTTGGTCGGCTAGCGGCTTGATCTGACAAAGCACAAATACAAAATCTTTCGATTATTTTTTCTCTTTAGTGCGCTGCTTTATTAGCGATTGCCGGATACGTAGTTTTACAAAGTAATAGACAAAGCGACAACTCCTGCGTCAGCAATTAACACAGTCGGCATAATCACCCTGTACAACTGTGTATTTGCAACAGCGATTGACATCGATGTGTTTATAATAAAAATAGATTATAAGTAATAAATTATTGAATGCTTGCCCGCTTTGAAAAGATTCAATACTTTCTGCATCAAGTTAGCTTTATATGAAAGGGGACACGTTGGGTGATGTGAATAACAACCCAACGGCTTCTTGAGCAATTTCAATTGAACATTTTCGAACACTCATCATATAGTCCCGACCTAGCTCCGAGTGACTGGAGCTCGATTAATAACTGATGGTACCTGAGATGGGCGAAGGCGTGGTCTAACAATTATACTATACGCACTAAAAATATCAGGCAATCACCAAAGCGCGGGCATTTTAAATATTAATATAACAACCACTGAGCATAGATAACGTGTTAGGATAATGAATATGACACTGCAGCACCGATTTTATCGTATTAAATTGTATAAAGAATATGATAGATCAAAATCTTTATCTCGTGTTCTTGTAAAATTTGAAATATGTAACTTAATACCGTTTGATACTGGACTCTAGAAATATAATATTTTCTTTGAAACAATAACGCGCCTGTATTATTTTTAATAAATGACTTCATAAAGTTTTATTGTAGTGTATACAGTGTAATTAAGGAACTAATATTGAAGATAAAATTGGAAAGGAAATATAAAAGAAATTGCTGATTTAATTAAAAGTAGACTTTGAATTTTTTATTGTACTTTTACCTATGATTAGGTAATCTTCAGCTAGTAAGTGTGAACTTTGTGTTCAAGAAAAAATATAACAACAGATTTGTTTATTTCATTTAATAAGATTTATTAAAATAACTACACGATGATAGGTATTCTTAACACAAATGTATTTAATACTCGAGATCTTCGTCCGAGGAGTAATTGAACATATCATCACTATCGCTATCGTTCACTTGTATTATAAATTGTTCACAAAAATCGTCCATAATACACTCTTTCTTTACATATTCTTCTTCGATTTTCTTTACGTGTCTGCTAATTTCAGACCATCGCTGTTCAGTAACGTTAGCAAATTCGTCCTTGGCAATCTTTTCCACGTCTTGTAATTTAAAAGTAACATGTTTTGCTGCTAGTTTATTTGTCACAAGTGACCATATTTTTTCAATTGGGTTCAGCTCCGGATGGTATGGTGGTAATCTTAATACAGCATGGCCATGTTTGGCTAATATGGCATCAATTTTATATTCTGTATTTTAGTTTCCTTATAACGTTTAATTACACTATATAATTCAGGCTTCGTAAAATTTGAATTATATGGAATAACTCTTACATCCAGCCATGACATCATCTCTGCCTTCCGACTATTTGAATTCGGATGTTTGATAGACAAAACGTTATGATAACTTGCATTATCTACTACCAAAACTGAATGTGGTGGTATGTTTGGTATTAATTGTGTTTCCAACCATGGCTTATAATTATTATAATTAATATCATCATGATAATCGCCACCTTTTTGTCCAGATTTATAAATCCATAACGCATTATTGACAAACCGTTGTTCACTACCTATAAATTATAAAATATATTAATGTTAATTCAACAGTTTCTATTAATTATATTAATGTACCTGCATGCACAATAATCAGTCGATTTCCCTTAGAAATAGGGCATTTTAGTCCTTTATTAGATCCGTCAACCGTAGGAAGCAGTAAGAACCAGGAACATATGCGGAGAGCCAGACCAATACACAATACAACAGCTGATGAATACCTGACCGAAATGCGGATTAATATTTGTAGGCCTGACACTATACGACAAACCCTATCTCTATCTCTCTCATTTAATGCTCAAAACTTTAATATCGTCTTTCGCGCAGGTGCCATCAGTTATTAATCGAGCTCTACCATCTTTCGCCTGAACTGAAGAAGTGGCTTGGGGGACAGCACTTCCAAACTGGCCAGGACCTCAAAGAAACCGTCAAAAGTCACTTCAAATCATTGAAATAAATTTTTTTGTGAAATTGTAAGTTTCAAAATGAGAATTGGATCAATATGTCTTTATTAAAAAGTATCTAAGCTGTTAAAATTGCATATTTAAATTACATGGTATCAGGAATTGAATCTAAAAAAAAAAACGATTTATAAACGTTTTGATCTACATAATTTGATTTCATAACATTTAGTGAAATTGTCGTCGGTATGTAAGTAGAGGGAGATGACTGGAAATAGCTTGTCACCAGAAGATGGAGGATCAGGAGGCGCTGGCCGGAAGGTTTGTAAAGTTAAAAGATTACGTAATACCATGACGTCACAAACCGGTTTCGACGGTACATCATCCATGTACTGTACCGCACTCGACGCTGTCAGAAACAGGTTTACACGAGAATCTTGGATGCAAGGAATATGTTAGAACATCGCTCTTAGTCAGAAGATGTTGATAAAACAGATAATTATATATAGATCCCTAATAAGATATTACCTAATACAATCATGGCATATACAGGTTGAATGTTAGATGGGAAGAGCGTTCTCATTCATGATATCATACAAAATGCAGCGTTCTGATTGGTCGCATCCTATACAATGCCACGCTTTGATTGGTTACCAACTCGAAATTCAAAATTCTCCGATATGTATAGGAAGGTAGTCCACCCAACAACATCCTTAACATTGATCAAGGTGTTTAACATCAGACAGTAAGTAATAAAGTCACTGGACATGCGCAAGTTAGTCCTGGTGAACATTACATACTATTGATCGGTCATTAGTAAGGTGAAGAACCGGTTTATATGTTTAAATGTAAACTACACCAAACTGAGGAATCGGAAGCTGACCCGAATTTCATACGATTGATCGACCACCCATCGCAGTACGATACATCATCAGACATCACAAACAGGTTTCAACGTTATATTTTAATGTGAATAGGAAGGTAGTTCCCCAACAACTTCCCTAACACTGATCAGGGTATTTAACGTCAGACAGTAAGTGATGATGTCACTGCGCATGCGCAAGTTGGTCCTGCTGAGCACTGTATACTTTCGATCGCTCATCAGTAACGTGAAGAATCGGTTTATACGTTTGAACGTAAAATACACCAAACTAAGGAATCGGGAGATGACCCGAGCTTCATACAATTGACCAACCACTAATCACAATACGCTACATCATTAGACATCACAAATAGATTTAGATATTATACTTTAATACGATATTATAAAGAAATGGAACGTAAGTCAATTACTTAGTAAATTATTAAAACGTATCACATAGGCTTATGTTTAACTGGAACGCTTATACCAACAATAATCGATTGTAAATCAAAAAGATCAATCATATCAGGCTCGGTCAGGTCGTACTCGGATAGAAGTCAGTATCTTTCAGTAAGATATGTGGATTTTGTATAACGATCCTATACAGTCGGCATCTAATAAAATTACGTAATACAGGGGTCCTTTGTCTATTGATACGAGCGTGTAACGTCACAAACAGGATTCAACGGCAGTTCTGTGTTAAATGTGTAAGTTAATATAAAATCAAATTTAATGAAACCCAGTCCATTATTTATTAATATATTAAGATACATGTAGAAAAACACTTAAAAAGTTTAATTGATCGCATCATATGAAATATCGCATTCTAATTGAATATCGATAAATCATATAAAAGCTAGTTCATTTCCGTGCTCTTCACAATTTACCCACAGCTTTCTAACAGTTAGGTCGTGAACTTCAACATCTTTACCTCCAGTATATAGTTTTAGTGTTTATAGTTAGGCGTTGATTTCCTACTGGTTTAGCGTTTTATTATCACTTAGTATTCGTCGTGGTTGGACAGGCATATTTTAGGTAAGTTATTTAAATTTCACCGCATACTTTGCCTAATAGACTGCAGATAGTTCCAGATGGAGTGTGAGATATGCCACAAAACGTTTGCAAGAAAAGATAGATTGAACAGACATCCCTGCTTAAATAATAAATCTTAAACATGCACCATATGTGAGAAAATCTTGACGAGATCGGATAGTCTGTCTCGACATAAGAAAACGCATAATATCGATTCTATAACCAAGAAACGAGATATTTCAGAAGAGAAGCAGCCACCAAGTAAAACGAACCATCTGGCGAATAGCATGTAGGAACAGGATTTTCGATGCCGCGACCAAACCTTACCGACGGCTACATTACACAATGAACACCTTTGTTTCCATGCGCATCTGAACAACAATTCTCTTAAACTTGAAGAGGATATGTTCATCATAAAAATCACCCGGAACAATAATGTAAAAATAATGATAAAGCAGGCACCCCATGACGTAATACAACCTACAGCATAAAAATTTGCATAAATATAGGATATTCCAACAGTATTATCCGACGTGAAGGTAATATCGATGGCCCGACGCTTTCGAAGAAAGAGTGCAGCGAGTGAAATATAATAACAGAGTAAAATAATTTTATACATATTAGAATAAAGATATCATCATAAACTTTACGAATTTTATTTAAAGGGTGGAACAATATTTATAATAAGTATGCAGTATTAGAATAATGCAATCTTACTAATAAGTAAGTATAGCAAAACAACGTAAGAATGTTTATCCAACTGCTGTGGAAGTTATAAAATCCCACTGATTCGATCTCATTTTCTAGGTAAAACTCCTTCGAGGGAGTACTTAAACACGTAAGGCTAACTCATCCGATGTTGACATCATAGATATATCGAAGGCGAATGTAAATATTCCAAATAATGAATAAGCCTGTATCCCATGGTGAATTACTGCAGTCTTTCGTCCACCATGAAAAAATATATATATAGGACGATCAATTATCCGCACTGACACGTCTAACCTTGAAAGGAGTTAAGTTTATGGTGAAATTAAAATGTATTGGTCACGCCGAGACTCAAAACAACCTATCAATATGTATATGAATGTATACGGACTTGACTTCATCATAAAGACGAAAATGTAGGAAGTTGTATCGATCATGTATTTAACAAGGGAAAAAGATATACATATCGATCTATTATTAATGGAAGCGGATCAATACATCATTATGTTCTAATATCAGGTTGTTTCGATCGATATCAACATCGATATCACCATCATAGACATACGTGAATCTAATAGAATGTTAACCGTATTGACGATAACCGAGACGAAGAAAAAAGAAGGTCGGTGAACGAGTCCATGAATCGCATTCTAATATATATTTTTCGAAATACGCCTACCTTGTCGACATACTGATCCGATTTAAAGTTCTTGATGAAGCTGATATACTTTTTCTTTATTAAGTGGGATACCGTCGATATCGTCGCTATCGTCATCCAGCTGGCGTATTTGAAGATGACTGTCATATCCACTTAAATTATAGAAGCAAATCGGAACGAGTGTAGGTAGTTCTCAGTTGAGGTTACAACTGGAATGGGCTACACCCCAGAATGGTTAAGTCAAATGGAGATGCTCTGTTACTTTATGTTCGTGTAATGCCTTTTCGCATATATGTCAGTTTTCGACTTCAGTGTTATGCTGTGCACCCGCTGGCGGTGAGGTGGTTCATGTGTTTGGGGAATTCCATGTGACGCTTGTATAGTTGTTTGATGTATTTCCGTCAATCGTTGCACGAAAACGTTGATGCAGTCCGGTCCAGTCTACGTTATTATGCTTATGCATAATACACATTCCACTTGTATTTGCTGTTTGAGACTCGGACTAGTATGATTCTATTGGTTCACACGCAAAGTCGATGTAGACCATAATACGTAGCACCGTTTTTCGTTCGTGATTTACAAATTTCATATCACCCACCGACCTTCTTTTTTCTTCGTCTCGGTTATCGTCAATACGGTTAACATTCTATTAGATTCACTTTTGATATGTCTATGATGTTGATATCGATCGAAACAACCTGATATCGGAACATAATTATGTATTGATCCGCTTCCATTAATAATAGATCGATATGTATATCCTTTTTCCCCTTGTTAAATACACAATCGATACAACTTCCTATATTTTCATCTTTATGATGAAGTCAGGTCCGTATACATTTATGTACATATTGATAGGTTCTCTTGAGTCTCGATGTGACCAATACATTTTAATTTCACCATAAACTTAACTCCTTTCAAGATTAGGCGTGTCAGTGCGGATAATTGGTCGTATACATATTTTCTTTCATGCTGTATGAAAGACTGCAGTAATTCACCATGGGATACAGGCTTATTCATCATTTGGAATATTTACATTCGCCTTCGATATATCTATGATGTCAACACCGGATGAGGTAGTTCCGTTATCAGAACATAGTGATGTTTTACCCCTCTTCCACTAATAGCGGATTGATATGTATGTCCTTTTTCGCCCTTGTTAAATACACGATTGCATGTTGAAGTCGGTTGGATCGATATTTCTACATTCAGGAATTCGACTACTTGCAAGTTTAGGATTGTAACATACTGTACTGTATTGTACTGGTAACATATCATCCTACGTGACTTCAAGTGCAAGGTAAAAAGATTGTAATGCATCATTAGATGCACAGCCTGTTCTTTATTTAACTGGTTAGATTGATATATGACTATTTTCTTTCATGGCTTGCAAATTTTATATTTTCCGGTACCACCTTGTTTTTTTTTTCTTCGTCTTCCATCGTAGACATCACGTTAAACCTCCCATTACGTTCACCTTTGGTATGTCCATTATATCTACATCGAACAAAATACTTCCGTCACCATGTTAGAATGAGACTTTTGTTCCTCTTATGCCAACAGTATATAGATATATGTATCCTTTTCCACCCCTTATTAAATATACGGTTCATACAACTTCGTGCGTTTTTGTTTCTGTATTGAAGTCAAGTCTGTATAAGTTTGTATAGAGATGTATTTGATGTGTTCAGTATCGTATAATTTCACCAGCAACTCGGTTCCTTGCGAGGTTAGGACTGTCGAATAATGCTGGTAGATTCACATTGTACATTTATTTCGTTTGAGAGGTTTGTATAGGTAGATGGATAGTTTGTCTAAAATAATCGATGAATACAATCATACGAAACATCGTTCCATTCAGGTTAAATCCCGTATTCTTACGTGTTTAAGTAAAGTGGGTAATCCCAACGCATATTTAATTGAAGATGTAAACGAGAAACCGATTCTGGGGATGTTCCTATAAACAGGAATTGCAGAAATGCAAATATGAGAACGTATACTCCCTCGAAGGAGTTTTACCTAGAAAATGAGATCGAATCAGTGGGATTTTATAACTTCCACAGCAGTTGGATAAACATTCTTACGTTGTTTTGCTATACTTACTTATTAGTAAGATTGCATTATTCTAATACTGCATACTTATTATAAATATTGTTCCACCCTTTAAATAAAATTCGTAAAGTTCATGATGATATCTTTATTCAATATTATATATATAAAATTATTTTACTCCGTTATTATCGAAAATCCTGTTCCGACATGCTATTCGCCGGATGGTTCGTTTTACTTGGTGGCTGCTTCTCTTTTGAAACATCTCGTTTCTTGGTTATGGAATCGATATTATACGTTTTCTTATGTCGAGACAGACTATCCGATCTCGTCAAGATTTTCTCACATATGGTGCATGTGTAAGATTTATTATTTAAGCAGGAATGTCTGTTCAATCCATTTTTCTTGCAAACGTTTTGTGGCGTATCTCACACTCCACCTTAAACTACAATATTGCGGTCTATTAGGCAAAGTATGCGGTGAAATTTAAATAACTTACCTAATATATGCCTGTCCAACCACGACGAATACTAAGTGATAATAGATAGATAGATAGGTAAGAGCACGGAAATGAACTAGCTTTTATATGATTTATCGATATTCAATTAGAATGCGATATTTCATATGATGCGATCAATTAAACTTTTTAAGTGTTTTTCTACATGTATCTTAATATATTAATAAATAACGGACTGAGTTTCATTAAATTTGATTTTATATTAATTTACACATTTAACACAGAACTGTCGTTGAATCCTGTTTGTGACGTTAAATGCTCGTATCAATAGACAAAGGAGCCCTATATTACGTAATTTTATTGGATGCCGACTGTATAGGATCGTTATAGAAAATCCACATATCTTACTGAAATATACTGACTTCTATCCGTCTACGACCTGACCGAGCCTGATATGATTGATTTTTTGATTTACAATCGATTATTGTTGGTATAAGCGTTCCAGTTAAACATAAGGCTATGTGATACGTTTTAATAATTTACTAACTAATTGACTTACGTTCCATTTCCTTATAATATCGTATTAAAGTATAATATCTAAACCTATTTGTGATGTTTAATGATGTAGCGTATTGTGATTAGTGGTCGGTCAATCGTATGAAGCTCGGGTTATCTCCCGATTCCTCAGTTTGGTGTATTTTACGTTCAAACGTATAAACCGATTCTTCACGTTACTGATGAGCGATCGAAAGTATACAGTGTTCAGCAGGACCAGCTTGCGCATGCGCAGTGACGTCATCACTTACTGTCTGACGTTAAACACCCTGATCAGTGTTAAGGAAGTTGTTGGGGAACTACCTTCCTATGCATAGCATAACATTCATCCTGTTCATATTAAAATATAACGTTGAAACCTGTTTGTGATGTCTAATGATGTATCGTACTGCGATCAATCGTATGAAATTCGGGTCATCTCCCGATTCCTCAGTTTGGTGTAGTTTACATTTAAACATATAAACCGGTTCTACACCTTACTAATGACCGATCAATAGTATGTAATGTTCACCAGGACTACCAGCATGTTGGCAATAGCGATCCTCATGCGATCACCTAAGTCATGCACTTGGATGGTGCACCGTATGTGTATTTAAAAATGTAGCAGTCATAGCACGTTGGCAATAGCCGTTCTCGCCCTTTCACTGAAGTCAAACAGCGTCGAGCGCGGTCAGTACATGGATGGTGTACCGTCGAATCCGGTTTGTGACGTCATGGTATTACGTAATCTTTTAACTTTACAAACCTTCCGGCCAGCGCCTCCTGATCCTCCATCTTCTGGTGACAAGCTTAATTTCCTAATTAGGCCTGTTACCACCTACGGCTCCCTGTACTCCGAGCAGCAGCGACACCTTCAGATCGAAAGCGACACTACATACAGCCACCTGTACTACCGGTACTACATAGGCGCCCTACCGGACAGCGACAGCTCCCGGTCAAAAGCGGTACCACATATAGCCACCTGTATTACCGGCATCTACTGAACAGTGACACCTCCCGGTCAAAAGCGGCACTACATACAGTCACCTGTATAACCGGCATCCCTAGGTATCTACCCTACCGATCAGAGGGGCGGTAATTTAGAATTTTCCGGGGAGGGGGTTGTCATGAGTTTTAACCCTCCAGCCGGGGCTGTGGCCCCCATCTCCATACACGCGCGCTCGGGGTTGTGACTACCTTGTAGTATACACGCTCGGGGTTGTGGTACCTTTTTAGAGCCGGAGAGCGGGTGAGCGAGTGTGTTTGAACCGGTTATCTCCCTTTACTTATGTACATTGTATATACTTATAAACTCGCTCTGAAAAGTAGTAGTGTACGATGATGAGCTGGGTTTTCATTTCTTGTAGTTGGTTGAAGGAAACACAATTCGCAATTCGCTACGTTTTTTATTTACAACTAATTATTACATACAAAAAAAGAAAGAAAGAAATCGAACACGTACGAGACGTTGATGACTTTGAACGGTTTGAAAACTTAAACTTTACATTATTATTATAATCGAATCCCCTTTTACCGCTAGGTGTCGGGGTTTACTCTAATATGTATGAATTCTTTCCAAGCTGTTCTGTTTCTTGCTAGTAATTTTGCTTCTTCTCTTGATTTGCCCCTGGTTCGCAGTATTTTACACATCGTTTGGTGCCAGGTCATCCTTGGTCTTCCTCTTCGTCTCTTTATTTGTATCTTTGCTTCATATATTTGTTTGACCTGTCTCTCTTTGGGCATTCGCTGTAAGTGTCCCCACCAGCTCAGCTGTCGTTGTTCGATGAATTCTGTTATTGGTTGTACCTTTAGTGCTTCTCTGATCTGTGTGTTCTATCTATCTATTAATTCTATCTAGTCTGGTTATTCCTTTAATTCTTCTTAAGTACTTCATTTCCACAGCTTGTATTTTACTTCTTTGGTTGTTTGTAAGGTTCCATGATTCGCATCCGTATGTTAAGATCGGTCGGTATATGGTGTTAAAAACTTTTATTTTTGTCTGATTCGAGATTTCTCTTTTGTTAATAAATTTTGTATTCATTGCATAATATGTTCTTATTGTTTTTCCTATTCTTTCGTTGATTTCGGCATCCTGTTTTCCTGTCCAGTCCAGTGTAACTCCTAGGTATTTAAATTCTCTTACTTGTTCTATTCTGTTGTTATCTATTACTATCTGAGTATGAATATTCTGGTCTCCTATTATTCTGTATTTTCGTTTTATATATGTTCATTTTCATACCTTCCTCTTCCGTTATTTCTTTCCATATATTGAAGTTTCTTTGTAATTGTTCCTCGTTTCCTGCTATCAGCACTACATCGTCTGCAAATGTTGCCGCCGCTATCTCCACTCTTTCTAGGTTTTTATGTCCGACCATCATTCTGTTGGTTCTTCGGTTGCATTTCTTAATGATTGTATCCATGTGTACATTGAATAATGTAGGGCTGAGGCTTCCTCCTTGTCTTGTATTGTATTGTATTGTAATGAGGTAGGGTCTGGCCCAAAATGGCCCTTTGCACTGCGACCACGTTGATCTATTGTGCTTCCTCTTGTTTGTTTTATTTATTTATTTAATACGCTGAGGAACAGGATCAGCTCCTTCATTGGGAGTGTAAATAGGTCCTCCTCACTCAGCGTATATGCATGTAGTAGTCTATATCTCCTGTGGCCTAGTGCCCCACAGTTAGTGATCAAGTGTTCCATTGACTCCTCTTCTTCACCGCAGAATCTGCAAGTGTCCGTGTTGGATAAGCCTATTTTGTGAAGGTGCTTGTTACAGGTATAGTGGCCTGTGAGTGCCCCTGTCAGTGTTTTTAAGCTTCCCCTGTCCAGTTTTAGGGCGAGGTCCGCCCCTCCTTGTCTTAGTCCTGTGTCTGTTTTGAATCCTTCGGACTTCATGTTTGCTTTTATTACGTAGTTCGTATTCGTTCTGTACATGTTTTGTATAATTCTTATTATTTTACTGTCTACTTCTCTCTTTTAGTCTCTTCCATATTCTGTTTCTAGGGACTGTGTCGAACGCCTTTTCCATGTCGATGAAGGCTAGAAATAGGTTTTTATCTTGTAGGTGTCTTTTCTCTATCAGTTGTTTGATTGTAAAGATATGATCTTGGGTGCTTCTTCCTGGTCTAAATCCGCTTTGTGATTCATCTAGTTGAGGTTCTAGTATTGCTTTTAGTTTGTTGTTTATAATTTGTTCGTAAATTTTGGTAATAGTGTTTAGTAAGGTTATTCCTCTGTAATTGGAGCAGTTCTTTTTGTCTCCTTTTTTATATATTGGTGTAATTAGTGCTGCTCCCCATTCTTCAGCTATTTTTTCTTCTTTCCATGATTTGTTTAGTATTTCTAGTAGTACCTTCACACCTGCCTCTCCTAAGCTTCTTATCATTTCTGTTGTGATCTTGTCTTCTCCCGGCACCTTTCCATTCTTTAGTGTTTTAATTGTATTTTTCAGCTCTCCTATCTCTATTCCTTCCATTTCCTCTTCATTTCTCTGTTCTTTAAGCCCTCTTGGGCTCTCTTCATCAGTTTGTAGTCCCTGCCCTAATAATTCTTGGAAGTATTCTTTCCATCTCCCCGTAATATCCTTTTCCTTTGTTAGTATTTCTTGTTGTTTGTTTTTTATGTATATCTCTGGTATCGGTTTCTCATTTCTCCATAATGTTAAGATTCTATAAGAGTTTTTGGTTACTGGAGCTATTCTTTTCCATTATGTTTTTTGTATACTTCTTGTTGTTCTGTTGTTTGTTTTGTTAGATATTTTTCCATTCGATTTTCTTCTTTCTAATTTCTTCCTGTATTTCAGTGTTCCACCATGCTGTTTGTCTTTTCTTATTGTTTGTTCTGGCGGTTCCGCATATCTCAGTTGTTGCTTTTAAAATTATGTCTTTGAATATGTTCCATCCTTGTTTGGCATTTATCCTCTTTATCTCTCCTAGTTACGTTTCAATTTTATTTCAGTTATGTTTAGGTATTCAGCGGCTATTTCTTCTCTTCTGGGTTTGTATGTTCTAACTGTTACATGGTTTCCTTTGCTTGGTCTTGTCCATTTTACGGTTTTTATGTGCGCTTGTTTTATTTTTGATACCAGTAGGTGACGGTCACTATCTATGTTGGCTCCTCTCCTTACTCTCACGTCCATTATATTTTTCCTTTCTTTTCTTTGGACTAGGACGTAATCTATTATTGACCTTTCTCCTCTATTTAGTTGTATTGTGGTGTATTTGTGTATATCTTTGTGTGAGTAGAAGGAGTTGGTAATTATTATATTTTGTAATTTGCGGAATTCTAGTAATCGTTTGCCGTTGTTATTTCGTATTTCTTCTCCATACATTCCTAATATTGTCTTGTTTTCTACATCTTTTTTCCCTATTCTGCCGTTAAAATCACCTGCTATATAGATTGTTCCTTTAGCCTCTTCTATTGTTGCATTTAGTTCTTCCCAAAATGTTTCTTTATCTTCTCTTTTTCCATTTTCGTCTGGTCCGTATATTGATATTATTGATCTAACATCTCCCTGTTCATTTTCTATCTCTATCAGCAGTATTCTCTCAGATACAGCTTTCCATGTTCTAATTTGATTTGCTAGTTGTTTATGTATTATGCATTCCACTCCCGTCGCTGCCCTTTGGGCTACTTCCACGCCACTGCAAATCAGTATATGGTCATTTCTTAGGCTTATTCTTCCGGTTCCCTTCCTTTTTGTTTCGTTTATTACTAGTATTTCGAAGCCCGTTTCTTCAAATTCGCTAATTAATTCGTTTTCTTTGCCATTCAATCCTCTGAGATTCCATGCTCCCAGCTTCCATATTCTTGTTCTACTTTTTATCTCTGTCTCCCTGTGTATTTTCCTACTTATATGTATTTTGTTATGTTCACGTACCTTATCCATTTCCATTTCCATTGCCCGGTCTGTTTCTTCTTTACCTTTCCCATCTGCCTTTCCTAGTTTTTTCTAAATGTTGTTCTTGTTATTTTTTGAAGTTGTTCATCGATATTACTTGTTTCCGGTGATCGGTCATGTACTGTTCGTTTTTGGCTGGTGTACTCAATATTTTGTATCGTCTTTTTTCATGCTGTATGTTTTTTATTGTTCCTTGTATTTCGTTGTCTATTATCAGTTTGTTGTATTTAATTATTGCTTTATGTCCCTTATTTCTCATTTCTTTTAGTAATGGTATTAATCCCCTTCTTTCTTCTTGTAGATTTTTTGGGTAATCTTCAACAATCCACATTTCTGGGTCTTTTAAATATTTTGTATTTCGTAGTATTCTATTTCGAATGCTTGTCTTCGTTAGTTTTATGAAAACTGGTCTCTTTCTGCCTTTTATGTATTTCCCTATTCTCCTTATTTCATCTATTTCGTTTCTCTGATCGATATCGACTCTTATTTTTTGCATTATCTTGTTTACTTTCTCTGTTATTTCCAGTTCTGTTTCGTTTTCTTCTTTATGAACCCCTTTTATTATTATATTTCTTAATCTAACCTCTCTTTCCAATTTGTCTATTTTGTCTTCCTGTGTTTCTACCTTTTCTTTTAGTTCTTCATTCTCTTCTCCGATTTGTTTCATTTCCTGTACAAAATTATCCATCTTATTAGTCATTTGCTTCATGTTTTCGTCCAGTTGTTGGAACATTTTTTCGATTCTTTCCATGTCTGTCATTCGGGCTTGGGTTGTTAGCGTACTGCTTGGTTGTCGAGTTAAATTCAGAAAGTTATTTTGTTATTGATGTTTCGATTATCTGGGTACGGTTCTGTTCTCTGTTGTTTCTTCCAACGTGTACTTCTTTCTTATGGCACCGCGCATCGGCCGGTCGTCTCGTCGGACCTTGGACTCTTATCCGTGCATATATTGTGGCAGACTATTTATGTTTTCTGAATTTATTAATTATTTTTGGCTGTTTTAACTATTTGTACTACTTACTCACGTAACAATCACTTTTCCGGTAGCCATGGTCATCTTTGTTTGGTTTGTTTGTTCGCAACTCTGCAGTATTTTGCGGTTTATTACGGAGCAAACACCAAACGCGTTTTCTGATGTGTTGTCAGGACCGTATCCGCACTTTACATTACAGTTTAAAATAACAAGTAAAATAACGCGCACGAATACGTTGAATCCCTTTTAACGTTATGGCATGGTAAACTGCACTGCACTCGCAATTTATATTTACAAGCTTTTATAATCTTAAAGTCTCTAATATTCATAACGCTTTTGGAGCCGAGTTTCTCGGAAGGTAACAACTCGAAAGATAAGAGAGAAAGTTACAATATTGAAAATAGATAAAATTTCTAAGTAATTAGGATGTGACGAATAATAGCTTGTTGTTCGGAGAATCCTAACAAGTAGTGTAGATTAACGCTTCTAATAGATGGAATGTAAATCAATAGTCCATGTCAATGTGATTGCCAATCTGAAACTAGGTACGATATGGTCCTTCCTTGCCAAGCACATAGCAGGAAATATGAGTTTCGAAACGATTGATGGTCGGATAAGGCGACACCTTGCGAGGTAACACTTCACGAGATTCGAGTGTAAATGCTTGTAGCTTTTACTTATTTTATTTTGCCGCCTCTGGTAGGTTGCTGCCTGGGTGTTGTACATCTTCTGCATCCCCGGCATAGCTCGGCCCTGAATATTGACATTTTCAGTAGTAACAATTTTATAACGTCGCATATGAGGCTATGACATACACTGTCAAAGCAAGTTGGATATTCCAATGCCTGAGACTGTAGCCGATGAATGTTTAGTGCCATCCTGTCGGTCAATTTCTCTGACTGTAACTGTATTTATGCATATGTACAGTTATGTTCAGAAAATCTAGGGTAACCTAACCTTTGAAAAACGTAAAAAAATTTAATTGTTGGGTATCAGCAAGGATACTGCACTTAGGGATTGCTCAATCCTGTACATCTGTCAGTAGTAGCACGTGACCAGTGTGCAATCACTCACACTCACTTAGTTTCGCGCATAAAATGCAATGGAAAGCAACGAACTTGTTTATCCTGTAATTCAATTATGTATTATACTTGCATGTGGTATTACTAAATTTAATTAATAAATAGTTGATTGAATCCGTACTTGATGCAATAATAGATACTACCGATAATAAAGTAATCCAGTGTTGGATTTACATCTATATTTTACTTTTAATTAGTTTAGTACTTCAATTACAATTATCTATTTCTATTATGCATATATAATCTTTATCTATATATGTATATAAAAATAGATCGTGGTTTGTTCGCATGCTTAAAACTTGAAAACGACTGAACCAAATTGAATACTTCCTTTTGCGGGTTTGTTCGTAATTGCTACACGAAGGTTTAGGAAAAAAGAAAACTATTAAAACATTTAAAAATGAAGAAAAATAATTAGAGATTAAACAAATTGACGATGTTTGGTGGGTTAGGCTATGACAGTTGTCATGAGGCGCCCAAAGACAATTAATGTTATGACATTTGTGATTGTGCGCGCATGAATAGTTGTTATGTCATAATAGTAGCAAAGTCAGCAATATCCATCACAGTCTTGTGGAGTAATCTAAGGACAAGACACGTCCGATTTTCGCAAAAAAAATTATAGCACTGTAAAGGTGACCTAAAGGGTGATAAATTATCTAAATAAAAGTTTTGTGAGAGATGCTTCCCAGAGTCACAATTTAAGAAAACGGTCTTACCTTGAAGTGCCTATGTTACATTCAGATGGAGTTTTATTATGTATTTAATCACATAAATACAATTTGTAACACATTTATAATAACTTTCATCCTTTTTCTACAAATATACGTTCAAATATTAATATAATTTTCAGTAATTTACCAACATTTCCACTTTTTCTGAGATGTTAAAATATATGACTTTCTAAATGACATTTGACTGGTAGCAATCAGTACCAACTTAAATAGATGTATATTTATATAATTCTTCTTATTCTTCTTCGAAGCGGTCTATTATTCAAGTTAAACGTTGGTTAAACGAATAATTGCCATATACGGAAATCGTTTGGTTTACATTCAATAAAGCAAATGCTTTGTTTCCATGTGAATTTGCTCCCTTTTGAACTTTTATTCAATTTAATTAATTTAATCTTAATATAAACAAATCAATAAAACCCCGGTAATAACTTAAGACAACATTTATTAATTCGGTGGTACGAAGTTCATCGGGTCAGCTAGTATATATATATATATATATATATATATATATATATACATATATATATATATATATATATATATACATATTAAAGTACCTAAGATAATACCATGCTTAAATCCAAAGCATAGTATTACTTAAACCCTGCATGAATAAAATTGATATTTATAACACCCTTTATAAATGCTAGAACATGCGAAAATGACACTAAAAACGTAACGTACGTTCTAAACTCTCTTTACTTTACACCTTGCTTCACGTTAAATACTGCATTTTTATTTAAGTTGTACTCTCATGTTCCTTCTATAATAGTACACCCACTTGCCAGCCTTTAAATAATGCGTACTTTGTCTACTGTTGTGAGTTTTCTGGTCATTTTATTCGAATTATTAAAACTGACAAAGTAATGCTTGACAATGAAAATACAAATCACATTCGGACAAAAATAAAGACTGACGTCAATTTCAGATGAGTGTACGTAATCCCTCTCAAAATGGAATATACACCAATAGGAAAACAAAGACGTATCGATTATTTCAAGCAGCTTTACATAATATGAAATACGAAAATATGCCAGTACCTAATAAGATTAATTATATTGCAACAATTTGGATAAAAGCAAATAAAATATAATAATGACATTTCTACAGCTATTGCTTGACAAGCTAAATTTGGGGAATTTTCATTCTGAGAAAAGGAGGAAATTGTTTTCAACTTACTTATAGCTTTTGTCGTCTCTTGTAGAGGGATTTGATGGTCGTCGAAGGATTCCTTACGAAGTAGGGGGCGTCGTCAGGGAGTCCGGTTATGAAGGGCCTCCAATTTTTCATGTGCGTCTTCGCAGCTGAGGATCAGGCCATAGCGGCGTAGGTCAACAGCGGCCGGAGTGTCGTCTTGTACAGAATCAACTTGATACCTAGGTGAAGGGAACTTCTTCACTCTAGGAGGGGGAGTAGCATGTTTCGGGCAGTGATGAATCGAGAGCGGACCTCATTGGCCTGCTTCTTCCAGATGAGACTCTGGTTGAAGTGTACTCCTAGATACTTTACGTCAGGGCTCCAGGGAACCGCGACATTTCCAAAGCGGATCTTTTCTCCTGGGGGCCTACGTCTTCTCGTGAAACTAACTGCTACGCATTTAGACTCGTTTACCCACCGAGCCGTCCACTTTAGGAACCGTCAGTAGCCCTCTGGAGGCGTCTACTGATCAGTTTCTGGCTTCTGTTGACTGTGAAGATAACTGTGTCATCCGCATAGACAGCAATCTCTCTAGCAGGCTGTCGGGGAGATCTGACATGAAAACAAGGAAAAGGCGAGCTGGGCCGAGGAGCGTTCCGAGCCGGTTTGCCAGTCCGTTGACCACCTCTTCCACTTCGCCACGGAAGTCCTCCTCTTCGTCGTTGTCGACTGCGGGGGAATACCGCGGGAAACCTCTTCGAGGTGATCCGGGTAGGTCTCGGCCTTCTCCTCAACGGAGAAGCCCAAACCTCGAAGAGGCCGGTTTGGAGGGTTTCTGCGGGAATTTCTAAGGGCCTTGCAGATCTGGCGAGCCGGGAGCCATAGCAGTCGTACTTATAGATTCAGGCACACACCCACTAGACTCCGCCCACCTTGAAACTCCATCGATAGCAATTGTTTATTTTTATCTATATAAACCTGGCGCTTTTTGCCATTACTTCAGAGTCGCCTTGAACGTTGGGTTCCGGTTGGTTAAGTCTGGCCCAGGGATCTGCAATATAGGGACACTCCTGAGGCTGCTGAAAAGACACAAACAAAACAGTACACCTCTAGCCTTCGTTGCCATAGGACGTGTTTACGCGCTCTATCAACCCGTTCGCCAGTTCAGTACATCTTTCTTTCATTCGTGCATGTGATCTAGTATTCGCGGTGTGTCTCGTGCGCGTGTGTGTTTCGGTGCGGTTGGTCTGTGGTTCTGTGTTGTGCAGTGTTAGCGCATTGTGCCGCATTCTCTGGAAGCAACGCAGTTCGTCGCACTCCGCAGCGTACTAGAATTTATTATAGTGCGCGGCTTTTGCCAAAATGGCCGCTCATAGCGGCCAAGAGGTCCCCACGGCCCCTTCAGGACCGTCTTCTTTCCGTTCAACGGCAAGAGTCGTTCCCAAACCCGCCCGTGAGTTAAGGAGCCCCAGCGATCGGGTAAGTGCTAATGCCGGTTCCGAGAACTCCAGCGACAGCAGAAATGCTGTCGCTGATTCCCAGAATCCCGGCGAGAGCACAAACGTTCCCAGTGGCTCGAAGAATCTACGTTCCAAAGCCAACACCAGGAATTCCGTTGTGGACAATGCAAGGGATCTTGCAGGTGTCCGAGACAAAGCCAGTACCAACTGGTGGTACTGGCCTGCAATCTGTCTCGCTCACGGAGGTTCAGCCCACAATGAAAGGCGGTCGTGTGCCGCCCGTAGTTTTGCGGGAAAAATCAAAGTGGAGTTCGCTCCGAACCGAAATCCTACGGTGAGGTATCCGAATCAACAAGTCGGTGAATACCAACATCGGCATTCGGATTCTACCCACTAACCCAAATGACTACCGCGCACTGGTAAGTGCTATATCGACACCAAACTACCAGTTTCACTCGTACGCTCTCCCGGAAGCGAAACCGTTCAAAGTCGTGCTACGAGACGTGGGAGAATTCCTCTCTGAGGAAGACGTCGCCGAGGATTTCCGGCAGCAGGAATTCGAACCCGTCCAATGCAAAAGCATGGCGAAGGGTCCAAACCGCATTCCGATCCCTCTTGTTTTCGTAGAACTACCGAAAACTGAGGAATCAGCGAAAAACGTTTGCGGGCTCTAAATTACCGTCGAGCCTAAAAACGTCTCTAATGCGTTCGCCACGCAGTGTCATCGCTGCCAACTGTACGGGCACGGTCAATGAAACTGTCCCGCCGCACCCCGCTGCGTAAAGTGCGCCGGCGAACAACCCTCATCGGCTTGCACAAAACCGAAAGATTTGGCCACTTGCGCCCAATGCGGCGGCGCACATCCGGCCAACTAGCAGGCGTACCCAAACGCGCCGCACAACAAACCCGTCACCGCCGATTCAAAGGCGAAGAACACCCCACCTCCGTCCAAAAGCACCGACCAAGAAAGCGGAAAAGACAGCTAAGTTTATTTCTTCCGCGGCCGAGCCTCGGCCAGGGCCCTCAAAGGCTCCGGGAAAATTCACCCCCGGTCCCTCCAAAACCACACCCGATTCTTCCAATACCACCCCCGATTTTCCCAAGACCACCCCGGTCCTTCCAAAACCACCCCCATCGTCTCTTTCTCTGAAAAGGTGAATAGCGTCCCTGTCACCACTTCGGCGAAAAACGCTAACAAGCCCAAAAAACAGGTTCCGGCGAAAAGTGCCGTTGCTTGCGCCCCTACCCTCCACCTCTACGGCCCACCTTCTCCAAAACCCGGTCTCCCAGCTGGCAGCAGAACCGCAAGGCACCTCCTCCCAGATCATCGCCCTGGCCTCCAAGGTAAACTGGACCAAAGCGTTTGAGGTGGGGATGTAATTTGTTAGCAGAAGCTGGTGCGGTGTTCACCAGTAACATTTCCAACATATTATCAATCTTCAATGTTTAGCCAGCAGAGGCTCCCACAGTCCCTACAGGCACCATTCTGGAATGCAAACGGTCTCTCGTTGCGGAGGGATGAGCTGCTAGAATTCGTTCAGAGACTCCAACTGGACGTAGTTCTAGTATGCGACCACCCTTCCAACTTCAACTTCAGCTTCTACTGATCAGACAGGAGACACGGTAGGGGCGGTGGCACGGCGATTCTCATCAAGCAATCGTTACGCCATGTGAACGTCCCTCCATTCCTGTGTCATATTGAAGCAACAAGCGTCACCGTCGAGACAGCTTCCGGAGCCTTAAAGTTCGTGGCGGCCTACAACCCCTACAACCCAAAATATGCAAAGAAATAACAATAAGAATATGCAAAGAAATATATGGGTGACACCGCGGTAAATACCGCGATTCGCACGGGCCGGCGGATCGGTTGACTACGGATAGTCCGATTGGTGCTCAAGCTCTTTCAAGAGCCTCAGGCGAGTCCCTATATTGCAGATTCCTGGGTCAGACTTAATCAACCATAGTAAGTACGACTGCCATGACTGCCGGATCGGCGTTTGGCCAATTGCAGTCGTACTGTACAAATCGAAATAACAGGGAAACTAATGGGTGAAACTATTTACAATTTTGAAGGAGCATTAACGAGGGATTAGCAAAGGTGCATACTAAAAATCAAATCTGCCCATCCGCAAATAACGCCTTAATTCCACGTTGAAGTTGCACTCTGGCGTAGCGTATGTTCCTACGGGTAACATCGTGGATTTCTCGCTAGTGCTTCATAACGATTTCTATTGTTTCCTTTGACGATTTTACTACTTTCGCCGATACGGGGTCGATCTGCGACTGGTCGACTGTGGGACGTCCTCCTTACGCGGCGATTTGCGATTGTCGCGTAATTACCGGGAGACCATAACAACAACATCTGTTGCGACGTCACGTCTCACGTGCCACGTAGAATTCCTGCTTCTTTGCCGCCGGCCATTTAAGCCACGCGTAAGGTTTTTCCAAATTTATTTTTGTTTGTTTTTTTTTATTTGCTTTTAGTTTCCCTTGTACTATTTTGATTTGAGCCGACTACTTCCGGTATTGCCGCAAGCATTTCTTTCCTCTCTGTCTTTTTCTTTCTGACTCAGGGAATTCACGTTGGCCGTCGCCTGTGATATTTTCGTTTCTTTGTTTCTAAAGCGGGTGAGGGTTTAAGCGCCCCTCTACCTGGTCTGTCCGTGTGACATCTTTCCGGAATTTTTACACCCGAAGATTTTAGACGTTTACTGATTTTAATTGCTTCTCGTATTGCGATTGCAATGTTGCGAACTCTTCCCAAGAGAGCCGGATCATTTCTGGCTACGTCTCTCCCCGAGTCTCTGGGGGAGAGTGATGGTGCTCCAGTGGTTCCGCCTGGCGCACAGGATCTGGAAGTAACACCTACTCCAGTATCGGCTTCTGAGAGTCCTTAACTTCTCCTAATTCACCACCTGTCGACTGAGAAAATACTCAAGTTGATAGAAGGCCTCCAACTACTTGTCCGTCGACGATGCGAAGCGGAGCGCATTAAGCGTGCTCTCCGCAGTGATATGGACACAGAATACGACCTCCCGTCCATCGGTGGAGGTGCCGTTGCCGGGAATCCCGCGGCTCTCCTCAATGTCGAATGTTTCTTCAATTTCGGCATCTTTCTCCGTCCCTTCTCTGGGGGCGTCCAAACAAAGACATTCCTCCACCGAGATTGCCGTCAAGAGGAGGAGACGCTCTGTTGATTCAGGAATCGTGGCGGTCGCCGCCAAGAAGTTCCCAGACCCGGAGTTGGACTCCGACATCGATGTCGTGACCGACTCGGCCTCTCCCGTTCGCCGTTCGCCGTCCTCCGGCACGTCGACCGAGTCCCTTGAACGCCGCCTCTCCTAATAAGGGCTCGATGCTTTTCCCGAGTTTTGCTCCCCGTCCAGAGCGGATGCCGGCCTTTGGTCCTACGTCCGCCCCCCTGGTGCTGCTAACAGTTACAAGATTCCGCCAATTGTCCTGCGGGATACCACTAGGTGGGTGCCAGTGGGCGCCGCAATTAAGCGCGCAGGTTTTAATGTCTTGAAGACGACCAGCACCAATGATGGTGTAATGTTCTTCCCCGACACAGAAACGGACTTCCGCGGAATCACCAAGATTTTGATCACCGGGGGCACCCGTTTCATACTTACCAGCTTCCATGTGAAAAGCTTCTCCATGTGGTTATTAGGGGCGTCCTCACGGGTGTTCCAATAGATGATGTCAGCGATTTTTTAAATTAAGAAGGTGGTTGGCCTCGATATCTCCGCCGAGCCTTTGCGCTCACGGCCCGCTCTGAGCCAATGTTTCAGATGTCAAAATTTCGACCACGCCCAGTGCAGTTGCACCGCACCGATTAAGTCCCCGTGCACCCCGTGAACTACCGGGGGTGCGTGCGCTCTTCGAACGTCAGGGCACTGCCGGTTAAGCAGCTGGCCTGGCGCCCTTCAGCGGCCGGTTCCAGGAGGCAGCCATAACCTCCTGCTGCTCCGGAGACCCCGGCTTCAGGACGGAAGAGGAACCCCCCCCAACCGGGGGTTAAGATGGAAATCGATGTGGAACAGAAAACCACCGGTCCAGACTTGGTGTCGGATTTATACTAATAATTAATAGCTCTACATGCGTAGTAGACCCATGGCTTGTTTTACTACGTTCTGCCATCGTTTCCTATCCTGCGCTCACTGTCTCCACTCGAATATTCCTATTCTTCCCAGGTCCTCTTCCACTTCCTTTCCTCATCTCATGCTTGGTCTTCCTCTCTTTCTTTTCTCCCCTATTCGTCGTTATTCCGTATTCCATCCTCTCAATGTGTCCCGCCCACCTAAATGTTTGTGCTGTGACCATCCCTACTATGCTTGGTTCTTTATATAGTACCTTTAATTCTTCGTTCGGCCTTCTTTCTCATCTATCCCCGATTATCATTCCGCCGTAAATTCTTCTAAGAAATTTTCTTTCCCAGATTTCCGTTTGTTTCTGTTCTGATTTTCCATTGTCCACGTTTCGCAGGCATACCTCGCTACTAGTCTAATTACTGTCTTGTAAACTCTCATTCCGAGAGAGTCCGGTCCTGGAGTGTTTGACGGTGTGTGTGTTGTCGGTCTGCTCCGTGTTGATACCCAAGGTTCTTGGAGGATTGTGATCCTTTAATTGGTAACACAGTGATAAATATAAAAACAAAGTGAAAGTGATTATCTGGGAAATAAAATAGCAGGTAAAATTAAACAATTTATTCCAATATCATTGATAAAAGCCAGAGTTCCGACGGGTCGACCGGGGCTCGGCTTTTTGCGCGGTGATAAGAAAAGAAAACAGAAAATACATATCCGTAGAGAACAGGGGCGGAGTAGGAAATTGTATATATCATGGATAGGGATGAATACAGCTCGGAAGATAGGAAGAGAAAAGGAAAAAGAGGAGAGGATGAAGAGAACAGCGAAAATATTTTCAAGAAAAGTAAAGAAATAATAAGATCGCCTATGAAGTCCCAGGAAAAGCTGGAAGAAAACATTGGTGTAATGATGAAGATGATTGAGGAAATGGGAGCGAAGATGAACAATTTATCAATAGAAATAAAAGAGATGCGGGAGGAACAGAGAGAATATAGAAAAGAAATGTCAGAGTTAAGAAAAGAAAATGCGGAACTCAAAAGGCAAAATAAATTCATTAAGCGGGTAGTGATGGATATGGAAGACAGATTGGAACGAATAGAGAATGAGAAAAGACGGAATAATGTAGTGATTCAGGGTCGAAAAATAGATACAGAAGATAGGGAACAACTAAAAAACGCAATGGAAAAGTCCATAGATAAAGAGTTACAGATAAGAGTACATATAAAACAGGTCATAAAATTAGGTGAAAAACAGTCTAGTGCAATTAGACAGGACAGAGGATAAGGTGGAGATAATGAAAAACAAAAGAAATTAAGAACAAAAATAGGAGGAAGGATTTTTATTAACGATGATCTATCTAAGCGGGACAGGAAGATACAAGAACAAATTAGATTTAGAGCTAAAACTGAGAGGGAAAACGAAAAACAAACAAAAATTGGGTTCAGGAAGTTGTATATCGGGAATGAGGAATGGAGATGGGATAGAGAGAAGGATAAGTTGATACAGATACAGAGATCAAAAAACTAGAAGGCGTGAACGAGCAGAGAATAGAGAGGACGTACCTGGCAATGAGAGCGGATACAGAACAAACTCGAACACGAGAATACATGGATGTGAGGATGGGAAATAGGAACAACAAGGTAGAGACAGAGAGGAAGGCTAACACGATGACGACCACAGCTATGAGCACGGAAAATGGAAAAATACGCGTTGGAACGTGGAACAGAACTTCCCTAACGGGAAAAGAATGCGAACTAGCAGAAGAAATGAACAAGTACCAAATTCAAATACTGGGAATAAGTGAAACAAAGAAAGCCGGAGCAGGAAGAATAGGGGTAGGAAGTCAATATTTTCTGTACTATTCAGGAGTGAGGCCGGATCAAAGGAAAAAAGAGGGAGTAGGGATATTGTTAACAATGGAACTGGATAGAAGAGTGACTATACATCAATCACTCTCATCAAGGTTGATGCGCTTGAGAATAGAATTGGAGAAGGAATCGGTTGACATCATACAGATGTATGCACCAGTAGAAGGAACAGATGGAAGTACAACGGAGGAGTTCTATGAAAAACTGCGGGAACTGCTGGATGAAATAAGAGAGACAAACTCAAAAGTAATATTAATGGGAGACTGGAATGGTAAAGTGAGTAATGGTACAAATAAGGGACTGGGCTGCATGGGAGCATATGGAGAAGAAACGTTAAACGGAAATGGTTGGAAAATGATTGAGTTTTGTATACGTAATGATCTCCTAATAGGGAACGGTTTCTGGGAGCAACCACTGGAAGAGCGATACACCTTTGTCGCGGAAGAGAGAAACGCGAAGAGTATAATAGACTACATAGTCTATACCCAAAGTATGAAAACTAATATACGAAACATAAAGACACAAAAAGAGGCTGAAATGGGAACTCAACACAGATTGCCAACGGCAGAACTCCAAGAACAAATTAACACAGAACAACAAATAGCTGAGTATCATAAAATAGCAATCAGCAAATTAAGAAACGAGAAGAAAAGAGCAGAATACCAACAGAAGACGAATGATTTACTAAAGAGACATGGCCAGGAAGAAATGACACTAGAAGAGACGTGGAGAATTTTCAAGGAAATTATTTATAATTCTGCACTAGAAGTATGTGGTCAAATCAGATACAGGAAAAAACAGAAAAGAACAAAATGGTGGACTAAGGAAATACAAAAGGAAGTCAAAGAGAAAAAGATGCGTGGAGAAAATATGTTGTAACAAAGGAACAGCAATACAAAGAACAATATGTTAAAATAAGAAACGAAGTTAAGAAGAGAATCAAAGAAGCGAAAAAGAAAAGCTGGGAAGATTTTGGAAATGATATTAATGAGGAATACAAAACAAATAACAGGAAATTTTGGAACCTAATAAAATCAATGAACGGAAAGAAAAAGAAAGAAATAAAACCAATTAGGAATACCGCGAATGAACTAAAAAGAAGAACAGAAGATATACTTGAAATATGGAAAGAATTCTTCACGAAAAAATTCACAGATGCAGGAGATCATACAGATTTATTGCCAGAATCAGGAACACGAAATGAATATAATGAAGAACTTGAAGAGATAGATATGGAAGAGATAAAGAAAGCCCTAAAAGGAATAAAAACAGGAAAATCCTGCGGTGCGGATAATATAGAACCGGAAATGGTAAAATGGCTCGGACAGGTGGGAAAGGAGTGGATCCTTGACATATTTTGGCATGGCGAACGAACACTATTCCTGCGGATTGGGAAAATAACCTCATCATTCCCATATATAAGAAAGGCGATCAAAGTCAGTGCGAAAACTATAGGGCAATATACCTATCAACAGTATGTTTTAAGGTCTATACCAAAATAATAGCGGAACGACTTACACATTTAGTAGGAGACAAACTGGGAGAAGAACAAGCAGCCTATAGAAAAGGGAAATAAACGAACGATAATATCCACATAATTAAAAACATCATTGAACGTAAAATTGAGACAGGGAGGAAATCTACTTCAATTTCATAGACTTGCGAGCAGCCTTGGATACAGTAGATAGAGGGAGTATAGATATCTGTCTAGAGAAACTAGAGGTTCCAAGAAAAATGCGCCAAATAATCAATAGTCTATATTGTCAGGTTAGGGGGATAGTGCAAGTGAATGGAAAAAGATCAGCAGATTTTGAAATGGAAGTGGGAATAAAACAAGGAGACAGCTTAAGTCCATTAATATTTATTATAGTAATGGACAGAATCCTGCAAAATACGAGGAAACGCAACGAAACTGTGAAGACACTGTTATGATATAACAGACTGGAACTTGTAGCTGTGGATGCATTACTGTACGCCGATGATCTGGCACTAATAGCTGACAGCTATGTGAAAATGGAAAAATTAACAAACATGGACAGAAGAAATAGAAAATATGAAGATGGAAATAAACGTAGAAAAAGCAAACTAATGGTGATAAATAATAAAGAGCCAGCTAGTAATCTAATAATTAAAATAAACGATAAACAAGAAGAAATTGTCGACGCATACGAATATTTAGGTACTATTATATCGAAGGATGGAAAAATTGATCTAGACATAGCAAAAGAACGGAAAACCACAAACATATACTACGCTCTGAATCAAACCATCTTTGGAAAAAGAAATAGAACCCAACACACAGATAGTATACAATGGAGTAGTAGCCCCCACAATAATGTACGCAAGTGAGTCCTGGACAATACAGCAGAAACACGAAAGCAAAATAACAGCTATGGAAATGAAATTTTGAGAAAGATTGTGGGGAAAACAAAAATGGACAGAATAGAAAACGAACAGATAAGGAATATGATAAATCAAGAAGATATACTAAAAAGAATTGAAAAATGTCAACTGAATTAGTACGCCCACATAATTAGAATGGAACAAAAGAGCTTAACGAAGAAAATAATAGAAGCCAAAAATAACGGGAGAAGAAAAAAGGGAAGATCAAGGAAAAAATGGATTGACAGACTCAACGAATTAGGACGAAAGCGAGGGAAGACCATAGCAGAAATGAAAAGAATGAGTACAGACCGGACACGATGGAAAGAATGGATTAAATCGTCGTAAGATCCAAAAATAATGCGACGCTGAAAGGCATAAGGATTAACGAGAAGAATAAGAAGAAGTAAACTCTCACTCTCACAGTTCTCAAAACAATTTTCTACCTCAGCACACTGCCCATTGCAAACGCACACCTGTTCGCAGCCATCAACCTTGCTTGTATTTCTGCCATCAGGTTTGGTTTCTATTGTCGTAATACTTAGGTAGTCATCCTCATTAAATTCTTTATCTGTCCACGTCGTGTATTTTGTCTTTCCTCCATTAATTTCTAAACCCATTCTTTTCGCCGCCCTCTTCATACTTTTAGTTACTCTATGAAGTTCCCCTCTCCTTCTAGTCATTATCACCACATCGTCCGCATATGCCAGACATTGATGACGTTTATGATAAGTTAGGCCTGATCTATATATTTGCGCCACTCTTATTATTTTTTCCAACACCAGATTAAACATAAGCGGAGACAGTGAATCATTTTGCCGTAGTCCATTTTTCACCTTCGATATTCTCTCTCCTATTTTTACTACATTCTCTGTGTCCTTTAGAGTCATTTGTATGAATTTTATTAGCTTCTTATTGACTCCTAGGTGCTCCAGAACCCTGTACATTTGTTCTCGTATTACAGTGTCATAGGTTTGTTTGTAATCTATGAACAATAAAAAAGTGTCTTTCTTGTATTCGTAACTTTCTGTTTGAATCTCACTTAGTGTAAATATTTGGTCCGTTGTTGATCTTCCTCTGCGGAAACCTGCTTGATATTTCCCCACTAAGCCCTCCATTTCATCTTTCAATCTATTCTTGATGTACATTGATAGAATTTTGTATGCCACACTAAGTAGAGCTATGCCTCTGTAATTTTCGTAGTCGGTTTTTGCGCCCTTTTTATGTACTGGGCGTACTACCGCTTTGTTCCAACTACATGATATTTTTCTTCCGTCCATATCTTCCTTATCAGATCATACATACTCCTTTCCAGTTCTTCACCCCCTTCTTTAAACAATTCTACAGTCAAACCATCTTCACCAGGACTTTTGTTGTTTTTCAGGATCTTTATTACTTCTCTTATTTCGTTCGTACCTTGTGAGTCCTGGTATATTGTTTCTTGTTGTCCTCTTCCAGGATAATTTCTCGGTCTTCTAAAATATCCTCGCCTCCTCCACCCTCTTTGTTTAGCGCCTCTTGGAAGTATTCTGCCCATCGTTCTAAAATTGCACTGTCCCCCATTAATAATAAGCAACTGTTCTTGGCGTATACCCTTGCCTTTGTTTTCTTAAACTTTGGTACAGATTCCTAATTTCTTTGTAAGCTTCTTGTATTCTTTCTAATTCTTTTTCCCTAAACTTCCTTTTTCTCCCTCAATATTCTCTCACACCTGCTTCTTTGGTTTTGATATCTGCTGGTTTCTCCAGTCTCTTTGAAGATCAATTTAACCACGTAAAGACACACTTCAACAACCATCAATTCAGGTTGATGGCCAGTAAAAGTCTATTCCTGTGCGATTACGTTAACAGCTACGATGCGTTGAGTGAACCGACACTACCGACCAAACGCAGCTTTCGCAGCAGCCGGACGAGTAGAGAGATTGACAATGAAGAGTACGAACATGCTGTAAAAGTACGTTGAATTTGCTTGAATATTCCAATATATGTTTGAAGACGGACGTTCTCCTACTCACAAACATATTTTAAAATTTCCCAAAAGTGCGTCAGGTTTTCCACGATCTGGAACCGGCGCATCATTACACCAGTCCGGGGTTAACATGGGACGCTATGCCGAAGTATATCGAAATTGAATTGGAGCTTCTCGCCGACGTGGAAATGCACCATTTCGCGAAGAGAAGTATTCGAGGGAGTCTGTCACAAGTGTACGTTATGTGAAAGCGAATAATAAATATGGAACCGACTACGATAGCAGCGCTCCATCGACGTTCCTAGTAGACTGAGATGCCAACAATTTGTACGGATGGGCTATGTTCCAACCATTGCCCTACGGTAAATTTAAGTGGCTGAGTCAGCATGAAATCGATCGCCTCAATATCAACAGATTAGATTAAAGATAAAGAAACGGGACACTTTTTGGAGGTGGATCAGATACCCGAAGAAACTGTAGGACGCTCATAATGACCTATCATCCCTTCCCAAAAGCATCGTGCCTCCGACACCAAGTTTCCGAATAAAAAACTCATAGCTAACCTGCACGATAAACATAATTACGTCATCCACAATCGAAATCTAAAACAGGCAATATCCAATGGGTTAGTACTCATTCGCGTACATCTAGTACCAATACCAATAAATAAATATAGTATCAAATTTTGTGAACCCTCAACACATTCGGCAATATTTATCTTGGAATTTTGTAACAGATTGGATCGTACCAAATAAAAAAGGATAAAATGAATTGATAATTTCCGTATTTTTTTTATTAAGGATGTTGCCACATTTTTTGGTTTGCTGTCCCTAGTGGTATCTTCTAGAGATTTTAAAGTCAAAATGTTAATATTTTTTGAAATATTCTATCTGTAAGGTGAAGCAGAAAAAAACTGATAAGTTTCTTGAACTAAATAAAAAAAATTGGCGACAAAGTTTAAGTAATGAGCTGCATATGGGATATATAAAGCTCTAGGATTTATATTCCAGATTCTTTCTTGTATTTTTTCCTTTAATGTTTTAGCCAGTATTTTCTCCAATAAAAAATTAGTTAAACCACCGCCAGTACAATTCGCAACCGGTAAGAATCCCAAAAGAAAAAAATCAAAGATTTCAACTTTGTTACCTGTGCTTGAAATACATCTCACTATAAATGAAAATTGTTCAGTGTGACATATCTGGTGTCGGATCGAGAATTATTGAAAAATATTTTGAGTTATTTAAAATGGTTTTGATTTTCTTACATATAGCATCAGATCATATATTTATTATTTCATTTTGAAAATGTCCTAAATAATGTGGCATTCGAGTTTTAGATTCCCTGGATTCAGAGATATCATTGACATGTTCTGAAATAATAGGGTCGAATTTTTAAAAAATTGCCATTATCCCTTCCATATAATTCTGAGTATGATTTTCGAAATGCTAAATTTTGAGAAGCTAAAAATTGTATAACTGCAATCATTCTTTCAATGATTGCATGCCAGCGCTTCCTTTCACGATAAAATATTTCTTTTGTTCTTGATCAATTGACATTTCTGTTGTAAACGAATTTTTAATTCACACCAAGTTTGCATCGCCTTAAAATGCTTTACAGAATTTTCATGTTTAACACATTGACTGCGCAACCAATTTTGGTAATGTTCACCGTGGGGATCCATAATTCTTTTCGCATACGTACTATCCAACATCAAATGTAAGTAAGAGAGTTTTTTTAATCTCACGTGTGAATACATTGTGGCCATTATATTTGATATCCAAAACCTCGACGGAAACATCACTGGCTATCAAATATGATGGCCTAGGCAGTCATGGTGTTAATTAGATGTTCAGAACAATATCGCCAATTAGAAAAGCCCGAAGTTACCAATGGACTTATTTGATAAAAATTTACATGGAATGCAAAAAGTTCAATCTAAAATGATTGAATAACAAAGCCACGTGCGAATTATCTTCTCGGCGTTTACTAACATTTTATAAAAGTATGAAGAACTGAATTTTCTACCATTTATATCGACAGGAAATTTAATATTTTTTATTTGTTTTGGACCGTCCCGTGCAATCAAGTCATCGATAAAATGCAAAGATAAAATAATCAGGCCACGTACCTGGATCATCAAATGGAACCTCTACTGTGGAGCGAGAAGCAGCAGCACCATCTTCTTCACTTTGACCACTGGGGAGTGTTGAATCTTCCTTGATGTGCTGCTCCTTATTTTCTGTTACTGTACTAGAGGTAGAGATAGGCGGAGTACAGCCAGAAGTACTAGGTGTCTGTGCATTTGGTGTTTCCTCGGCAGAATGCTGTTCAAAAATTTTTCCTTTGCTCTTGCGAGTTTGAGTCTTTCTTCTTTTTTTCTTTTCTCGTTCCGTTTTATAGATCTCACCTGACTGAAATATAAATTAAATATTTCACTTTACACTACTACATATACTTTAAATTAAATATATTGAATTTAGGTTAATTAAATATATTTTAAGTTTACTTACCCTTGTTTCAGTTTTAGAGTCACCCTTTCACGTCTAACGAATTTCACTTCAAAACTCTCTTTGTTTTAAGCCGTTCGCCCGTTTTATAAGGTATCAATCCCACTACTTTAGGGAATACCTCGAAATTTCACAGCTCGGAGATGTCCCGCCCAAAATAAAATTTCATTGTTTGAACCAGACTTAAGAGCAGTAATTCCCCGTTTTTTTGTGCGCTTCTGGCACTATTAAATTATCAACGTACTTTTCAAATTACTCTTCTCGGAAACGATTGTGTTAAAAATCTAATTCCATATATTGATAAAATACGTATATTTTTTCGATAAGTACTAAGGAAAAAGAGAAAAACCAGAATAACCAGATCCAGTCTTTGAATTTTTGCCTACTTTGTTCGATATCTCAACAACTAACAATAATAGGTGAAAAGTTTATAGGACCTAGATTGTAGATTGTCAAAACAGGAACAAGAAATAACAAAACAACAATTCTGTATCTCGACGGGGAACCGAGTTATAGCAAAAACAAGAATTCCTCCTTTTTTCAAAATAGCGGGGAATGCTCAAAGGACATCTTGGTATCAAATTTCATAGAAAGTTTGGCTTTCCCGGTTCACTTTCTTTTCCAAATGTACAGAATGACTGGCCCATATTAATAATTACTTAGATGTTACGTAAATAAAGAAGTGAATCAGTTTGTGCATTCACATTTCAAGGAAGGTGCTCTCTCGCGGATGCAAATGATATAGCAATTTTTTGATTAATTTTTGATTTTATTAGGGATTGTCTTCGACGGCCGCCGCGATAGTTGGCCGTTGTTGTGCACCACCTAGGATTGGCCTTGCTCCAATTTCCCCACAAACAACGTTTGACAACACCGACAACGTAAATATCTATAGACAGATAGGACATCTTTCGTAGTGGATCAAGATGAGACTTTAAGACATCTTTATCTTTAAGAAAAATATTATTGTTTATATACAGTTACAACCAATGACTTTATCGAAAACTCTCAAAATGTGTGAGAAAGCCATTATATGAGAACGACAATTTATCTGACAGTTAACGTATTTTTTAATAAAATTTGGTTCTAAGTATAGATGATTATGATATGCACCTGTACCTCTGATGTATGTGAAAGCATGCCATGTCTACGTATTTTTTACCATCTCGGATAAACCGCGGGTAGCAACTCGTTTCGTCGAGCAAAACATTTAATAACATGTACTATTTGAAGAAGCTGAAAAAAATATCCCAGCTAAAGTTAGGTACGACGCGTTTCAATTTTTGCAAAAACTATAGCACTGTAAAGGTGGCCTAAAGGGTAATAAATTATCGAAATCAAAGTTTTGTGAGAAATACCCCCAGAGTCACTATTTAAGAAAATCGGTCTTACCTCGAAGTGTTTACGCTACGTTCAAATGAAGTTTTGTGATATATTTAATCGCATAAATACAATTTATAATACATTTATAATAACTTTTATCCTTTTTCTAGAAATATACGTTCGAATATTAGTATAATTTTCAGTAATTTACCAACATTTTTACATCTTCTGAGATGTTAAAATGTATTACCTGCTGATGGTTACCGACTTCGTCAAATTTTACAACACGGTTTGGATATGTGCGTTAAGATGAATGAAGACGTGCAAATAAGACCGAATATGAACTGTGACGTCAGCGCTTAGTGTCGAACGTCAAGCGTTAAAATGTTGTTGGGCAGAGTTTGTTTCCTTAGAGAAGAGCACATTACGTCATGAAAATATGCGCGAAATAAAACGTTTCATTGACTTTCGCTAGTCGGTTGCCATGGTAACGTATACAGAACACCAAATTTGGTTCATCGCACCGCTGACGTAATGTGCTCTTCTCTAAGAAAACAAACCCTAGGATACTTTCCAATATACAGTTGACGGTAGAGTGACCCCTTTTTGAGGTGGTGCGAATTTTGAATTTACGGGAGAGGTTGCATGCTTCGGGGCTTAACTACCTTTCAGCATACGAGCTCGGGGTGATGAGTAGCTTTTGGGAGGCGGATCTAGTATTCGCTACACTGGTTGAATAAACTCAATCATCATTTCAACTATATTGGGACTTGTATTATTTTGTGTAGAAAATAAAGTGTTTTTAAAGAAAAAGCTCGAACTCTTGTTGTGTAGTTAAAATACGTAACAATTGTAATTTATGCATGTTCTTTATTTAAAAATAAATTATTATTATATATTTATGTACATAACTAGACATTTATTCTATCGCTTTTCTTCTAATAAACCAGAATGAAAACAGATATACCTATTTTTATTTATATTTTTTACCGAGTAGGAAAACGTTCAGTGCTTTTCATACAAAAAGATTATGAAAATGTTTCATTATAAAACATTTAAATTTTAAGGTTTTTTGTCATATCTATTTATTAATTTGAAAATTGATTTACTCATCGTAACAAAATAAACCATCTACATATTTTTTGTTTCTTTATATAGATGCATCCATGTACATATTTATTTACCAACATTCTCGAGGTAATGGATATAACTACTGTGGCGTTTGTCGGATTATTCATCTTAATGGTTGGATTTCGTCCTCCCTGGTTGGCAAAAGAACAGAAAGTCTTGGAAACTATATCATGTATACCCGGTCCAATATCACTACCAATATTAGGCACTCGTTGGACGTTCTCCTGGTTTGGTGGATACAGTTTAAACAAAGTACATCTCTTTTACGAAGATATGTTTCGGAAATATGGACCAATTATCAAAGAAGAAACAATCTGGAATACTCCTGTTATTAGTATAGTCGATCGACATGATATAGAAAAGTTCTCAAGTCTTCTGGAAAATATCCAATAAGACCGCCAACGGAAGCAATAGCTCATTACAGGAAAAGTAAACCGGAAAGATATGCTAGTGCTGGACTTGTTAATGAACAAGGTAAATATAAACCTTCTGAAATTATTAAAATCTACACTCACTCGCAGAATTAACAACTCTATGAAATAGGTAAATGTAATTTCTGATTATTTTCTTAATGGTTTGATCAAATTAATCTTGATTATAATAAAAACTGTAAGAAACTAAACAAATTATGAGATGGAAATATCCAGTTGACCGTTTTAAATTTTATTGCCAATAACAGAAAAGTTGGATATAATGTGCACTAGAATAATGTTAATAACGTGCATTACCTCTTTTACCCATCATTTAACCGCGCCTGTAATCCAGCTATGTTGTATGACATTTTATAGTTACAACAAAGTTGCCCGTGCAGGTATTCGAGTCCTGAATCTCTTTCTAAGGCTATTGCACGCGTCCTCAGTAGGATACAGTTCCGGACTTTGTGCTATCCACTGCATCCTTTGAATGCCCAAATGATACCACATGCTTAAGTTGTGAGCGTTCGCATAAATATCATTGATTGTACCGATTGCAAAAGATGTCCTGCAAATTTAACGTAACCTGATATAACTGGGCAATGTTGCGTAATAAGTTGTATATTTATTGCAATTTGGAAATTTTTAAACCGTTGACTTTTTAATTGCGTTCGCGTGTTACGGATTTAAGGTTAAAACTACGTCGAAATGCTTGCTGTAATAAATTGCATCAAGCAAGGTTACGCATTTTATTACAACAAGCTGTGGTGGTATAGGAATTTCTACACACATGATGTAAAATTCTCCTAGCTTTGATAAAAACTTTCTAGGTTTTAGTGATTAATACGCTAACTGCAGAGTAACTACCGGCCTTTAGCATATATGCAATTCCATCAGTTACTAACATATTTACTTGTTTTGGTTCCATTCCAATCCTTTGCAAGATGGCTATGAAGTGGGATGCTATTGTTTGTGTAGTAATTTTAGTAAATTCTAGAGTTTCATAAAAAGTACGGCACAAAAAGTCTATTTGTCTTCAATACTCGTACTAAAATATGAAGCACGTTATTCCTTTGCATCCGTTGTTTCATCCATTGTAAGCAACAGCGATTTATTTTTCAGATCAGATTTAGTGGAGTAACTTGCAAGCAAGTAGATACATTGTTGCACTTTATTTTTGCTTTCCTTTACTTCCTTTATTTTAAATTTGTTTTCTATAATAATCCTGTACTGTGTTTAATTATAAACTCTATGTTATTTACATTCAATAAGTGCCAGTCTCCTACAGATGGCGCTACGTTAAAATTGCCTACTTACCTATTGTCTTTCTATTCATATTAAAAACAACTGTATGAAGTGTTCATAAAGTACTTAGTTTATAATAGATTTAAAGCGGTCACTTTGTTTGGTTTATCGATTAATGTTAAAAGTTGTAGACGTACTAAGTGAAGCTGGGACCATGATAGAAAAGGGGAAAAGTGTGACGTGCGTAGAAGCAAGAGGGACTCGGGGATTAAGTGTTGGGAAGGCGGTAAAAAGAGAGAACGACATCGGCATCAAGAAAAGTAGTAGTGATAGCGAGGTGGGTCCGACAATAGTTCAAGTAATTTCTCGATTGTCGAGGATTGGCGGCCTATCTCGCGTGTCATCCCCCAGTTGTTTAGCCCATGTGTGATTTTGGATAATGTATCCATGAAGGAAAAGGGGAGTGACAACACGGAAGCTCCGGATTTTTAGATCACGCTACCGACACCAGGCGCCACCATCACCCGGCCATTACACCGGCACCGATCAAGGACACGTTCAGATAAATACTTTCTTTTATTTCTTAACTTCCCAGCCTTCAGCATTAACTTTAGTAACGTAGTGGTAATTCAGTAATTATCGTTTAGTAGTAAGATTCTTTTGTTTTCTTTTATATATATATATATATATATATTTGGTTGTGGTTTATGTGAGCAACTTGTGGCGAATTCTACTTTCCATCAATAGGCTGTCAGGTTTCAATATTTCCCTGACAGGGATAACATCTAAAGGCCGCCTGTTCATGCTGAAAATATTGTGGCCCCCTGAGAAAGAGTCGAGCATTTAGCTGAGGTAGGGCGTGGTCTTTGTACAGGATGATCAAGCAAGGTGCTCACATAGGTCTCGGGTATTCAATTGTACATTTTGATCCGTTTCATTTGTATCGTTTGGTCGACGTTGTAGTTGGATATATAGATTCATACACAGATATACCTATTATCAGTGATTCTTTTTGTACCCCCCTTTTGTTTCTTCTTTATCCGTAATGGAACAATGTCGCTCATGTTTCATAATTTAGATAACAACATATGTCTTCCAAAGAACTTTAATATGTTCGTGGTCAACTACATACTGCGGGATGTTAAACTCACTAAAAAATTAAATCGCATGAAAGCTTCGAGTAAGGTAAATTAACTCCTTTCTTTTGTCTACGTCATTTTTACCCACATGATTACTGCACAGTTCCACATAAAAAAGATAGTATATCTGATTTGTCTACATTCTGACTCTGGAAGCTGCGCAGCAGTTCTGTAAGTGTTTAATAAAGGGCACACGATTTTTACACGACATCGGTAAGATTAAGGAATGTTAAATACCTAACACGAGTATCCTACACAACTACCACACAACCAGAATAGAAGGCGATGTACCGATAGCATATATGTATACGAAAGCGGAGAAAACAGATGTAAGAATAATGGAAAGAAAATTTCTAAGAACGATATTGAATCTAATAAAAGCCATAGAAGGAGTGCATAGAATAATAATGAACCATGAAATAGATTAAAAGATAGAACGAGAAGACATCCTTAAGAAAATCAAACGGCAAAAATTCAGACATATATGGAGAGCGGGCGTATTTCAATCGCCAAGTAGACATCCTTAGAAAATAACAGAGAAACGAATATGCCACTTGAGAACATTGCTTAGTAACAGACGCGTTCGTATATTTTTGTATATTGGTGGGAATTGCACTTTGGTAGATGCCAGCAATGTACGAACGAATGCTATTTCCACTGCAGCCTCTAATATACGTCATCACAAGGCGCCTTTGTCTAGTAATGCTCTTGGAGAATAGAAAATGTTGAGAATTGAGGTATTCCAAAATTGATGTGGAAAGGATACTTTTTGCTTCAAATCTTATAATATAGTTTATTAAGTTTAAAATTATAATATCCGCATTGTTCATAAAAGTTATTTTAAAATGGAATTGTAAGAAACAAAATAAAAATAGATTACTGATGGATATAATAGTAATTTTGTGTAGTGTTTTAACTCATCCCATTTTTGTTGAAGTATTACTTGCAGTTAGAGTAATACAACTAATTAAAGAAAAATTAATAATTATTTTAAAAGCAAATAAATTTTGAATCTAGTTGAAGCTTTGGAGTATGCATGTATGTATTTTAATTAAATTTGAGTTAAGTATTATTCTGGTGTAAATACGCGTTATACACTTTCAATGTTGATATATTTGTCTGCTTTAGCCCAATCATTAACTTGTAATTTAGTCAATTACAATTGTTTTACTACTTTTTCAAAAATGATATAATTTCTGCGAGGGAAATGTAACGATCGGTATGTTGTATTGCTTTTGACGCAAGAAACACCCAACTTTGTTAACTGCGGACTTTCTATCGAAAAGTAAAGTTTTCATTTGAATTTTTTAAGTCATATATACGCCACTAAATCTAAGATAATTAAAGTAGTTTTAAATGAGAATTGGATTGAACTGAACATAATGTGACTCTAACTCAAAAATTTAATACAAAGGGGATCTGTTTACTATTACTAAGAAAAAAGTACCTAATGCTTATTGTTGGCTTTTGCAGGTGAAACTTGGGCCCACTTACGATCAAATCTGACGAAGTATATCACGAGTCCTAATATCATAGCAACATTTATACCACAAGTAACTGAAATATCTGAAGATTTTTGTGACCTCATAAAATATTCTCGTGACAGCGACAATAGAATTCCTCAGATCGAATTACTTACACGTCGATTGGGACTAGAAGTAATGTGTGCATTGGTACTGGGACGTAGAATGGGGTTCTTATTGCCAGAAGGAGAAACGGATTTAGCTCGACGACTTCGAATAGCAGTACACCACCATTTTCTATCATGTAGAGATACATATTACGGACTCCCATTATGGAAGTTATTCAATACACCATCTTACTCCAATTTAAGGAGAAGTGAAAACGACATTTACAATTTAGCGTTAGAATTGGTTGAGAATGCTGATGAGATAGCAAAAGAAAGTATAATTTTTGATTCTATTTTAAAAGCGGAAATTGATGAACGTGAAAAGACAGCAGCAATAGTTGATTTTATTGCATCCGGCATTCACACCTTAGGAAACACATTAGTGTTTTTATTAAGTTTATTATGTAAACGTAAAGACATTCAAGAAGAAATTGCTGCAAATGAAGGTAGTGAATATATCAAAGCTTGTATTAAAGAAACATTTCGATTATTACCCACAGCTAACTGTCTTGCTAGAGTTATTGGGAAAGATCTAGAATTATCAGGACATATGCTCAAAGCTGGAAGTGTAGTTGTTTGTCAAACTGGTTTGGCATGCAGAAATGCTAAAAATTTTCCTAGTCCTGATAAATTTTTGCCAGAAAGGTGGTTAAGTGAAAAAAGGCAAATACATTATCAAATTCAACGTTTCTTCTTTTGCCCTTTGGTTGTGGGAAAAGAGCATGTCCGGGTAAAAGATTTATCGAGCAGAGTTTACCCATTATATTAAAACAATTAATAAAGCATTTCATAGTTATCAATGTTAAAGAAATAGATGTCGTATTTGAATTCATAATGGCACCTGCAGGACCTGTACAAATGACGTTTCAAAATCGTTTTTAGATTAGATTAAATTAAGTTGTAACAAGTTTTACTGTTATAGAGTAGTGATTAAAAAATAATCAAATGAATCAACAGTAGTCAATAGTAGGCTTTGTTGTTACAACAAAAAATTATAGAAGTATAAACCACAAGTTTCAATGCTGACTGATATAATAAATTTTATAATCTAATACCGAACTGAAAAACATTGGTCTAATTATGAAGAAGTTTAAAATAAACTAGTGACATATTGAATCTGTTATTGTAGACTTAAATCCTAAGGTAATGCACTGCATTATCATTATTAATAGACTACGTTTGAATGTAATTATCTAGTCCTTTAATAATGCACATTATATATTTTACTACCTAATAGTTTTTAACTCATTATTATGCATACCCTACCTATGATAATCAAAGCTATATATCTTCCGTGGGCGGTAAGTGACTGTTACTACTACTATTTACGTATTTAAAGGTATATCATTAATTCATTCATTCTTTAGGATTGGTCATCAATAGGCCAGGCATTTGAGCTTTATTCTCCTTGTACCCTTCCCCCTTCCCCTTCACTTCCTTTCAAGCAACGCCGTGTTTTCACAAAGGCCACTGTCTTGCTCAAAAAAGTCTAAGTACTGTCGTGGGCTCCAATAACAAGCTCCTTTACTTCCTCACAGGCACAGATAATATTAATGCTAGTTTAATCTTGTAGTTCACCTCTTCTGCATCATCGGTTGCTCACTATAACTAGACAGTTAATTGTTCTTATGCGCTTCTTCTGATTAAGTTAGCTCTGCAATTTGTATCTAGCGCACCGAACAGTGTCCTAGTGTGGAATTGATCTTCAATTAATTTCCATTTGTTTGGATGTTCTCTTTCTAGTCTAAGCCGAATTTCCTGTCTGGAAAAACCCTTCGTATAGGTTTCGGTACAGTTTTCGGTCGTAGAAAGTTTTTTATACCTTTGGCTACTTCGTTGGCAATTAGGTTACCTCTAATGTCTTCATGTACTAGCGCCCAGATTAATGACACGATGTTGTTCCGCGCCAGTTCATTAAGAACTTCTTTGCAATGTTTTACCAGTTTTAACCTGGTCATAGGCCTAATAGAGGCCTAAATAGTCTCAATGCTAGATACTAGTCCCCGTGCCCCGGTTGGAGTGCGATCCGTCCATAAACAAGACGCTGGTACTTGAGTTTTTCAAGTGATTCCTGGTCCAGTCTCTGGTCAATATGCAAGTTTCTTTTTGTGTGGGAAAATGATTTCTGGCACCATACTGTCTGTAGACATCTGTAATAATGAGTCGTCCAGTACTGTTCCAGCTACATCTGTCCATAAGCAGTAAACTTCCAGTCTAAGGATCGCAACCATTGCCTCAGTTTTTCCGAATAGTTCCAACAGAATTAGACCCGCTATGACGTCCATGACAGCGGCTCCCGCACCAGTTATCCACGACAAAACCTATCTCTGAAAAGCATTCTTTTACTACTGAGGGCATTCCTGCCCTCCTCCACCAGATTACAGCTCCAAAGAAATAATGAGAGATGTAAAGGAGATGAAAAAGAACTAGAAAGAATACCAAGAAGAACTGAAGGAGATAAGATGGGAAAATGAAATATTAAAGGAGGAAAAAGAAGAAATTAAGAGACAAATGAAATCCATGGAGAGGAGAATGAATAGAATGAAAAAAATGTGCATAAGGAACAACGCTGTAGTATCGGGAATGAAAATATCAACGGAAGACAAATACGATTTGAAAATAGGAATGGAGAATTTTATGAAGAGTAACATGGATGTGAGAATAGAGATAAGGGAGGTGATAAAAATGGGAGAGTCAGTATATAAAGTGGTTTTAGAGAAGGCAAGAGATAAAGAGGTAGTGATGCTGAATAAAAATAAGTTAAGGCAGCTAAAAGAAAGAGTTTACATAAATAACGAAATGACCCTAGAAGAAATAGATATACAGAAGAAACTGAAGCAGATAGGAGAGAATGAACGTAAAGAAAGAAAAAGAGTTAAGATAGGTTATCAAAAGATCATAATTAATGGAAGAGATTATAAATGCGACAGGGAAAGAGCGAGGTTGGAAAAATACGAGAGAGAGCCCCGAACATAAATTCAAAAACTGATAATATTAGGAAAGAAGGGAACGACGACGACAACCATGGCAAAGAAAAAGGGTGCGATCGAGGGAGGTGCAAAGCGGAAGAGGGGTGAGGGTGGTAGAAGGGAAGGGCTCGATAAAGGGAAGAATCTTGGAGAGCAGGGCTGGAAAAGGGAAAGCGAAAATACATTCGCACTGGGGGCCCAAGAAGGCAACTCAAAACTTAAACAAAACAAGAGGAGGGGAAAACAAGGGGTTTAATGAAGACGGCAAGAAGAACAAGATAAAAGAAGACGAAAAGCAGTATAGTACACTGAGAGTGGGTACGTGGAATGTGAGAAATGTAAATGGGAAGGACGAGGAGTTTGTGATGGAAATGGAGAGGCATAAGATAGAAATAATGGGAATTACGGAAACGAAAAAGAAAGGGAGTTGCATGAAGAGTATTCACAAGGGATACTGGATGTTCTGGTCTGGAGTTAAAGAGACAGAAAGAGCAAAAGGCGGGGTTTGATTGGTAATAACGCCAACTAGATTCAAAGACATGATGAAAGAAAAATATATAAATGAGAGATTGCTGAAGGTAGAAATTAGTATATTGGACGAGACTTGGACACTGATAGTGGCATATGGGGTAAGTGAGGACGTTTGTAAAAAGAAGAAGACGAGTTTTTTGAAAGACTCCAGAAAACAATAGACGAGGGGGAGAAAATATTATAGTATTGGGAGACCTCAATGGCAGAGTAGGAAATCTCAATGAAGGAATCGAGGATATTATGGGAAAATAGGGACAACAAACAAAAAATAACAATGGAAGCAGAATAATAGAAATTTGTATTGAAAACAACCTAGTCATAGAAAACTCGAAGTTCAGACACAAGGACATTCACAAGTTCACGCGAGTCGAAGAAAGCAGGAGAGAAAAATCAATTATAGACTATTTCTTAGTAAGCAAACACAAAGAGGAAATGATACAAGATATTAAAGTAACACGCAGTGCAGAGATAGGAAGTGACCACTACTTGGAAAAAATGGATATGAGAGGGAAAGAGAAAAGGGAAGAGCAAAGAGAGGACAAAAGAAGAACGAAGATACAAGAAAAAATTAAGAGTTACAAATTGAAAGAAAGAAAATATCATGAAAATACCAACAAATATTAGCTAAAAGATTTGATAACCCGGAAGGAAGCGGAGTTGAAGGAAAGTGGAATCATTTCAAAAACAGCTTATTGGAAGCAGCAAAAGAGAGCTGTGGAGTTAAAAAATATCAAACAGGACCGGAAAAAGAACAGAGCGGTGGACCACTGAAATAAAACATATTGTAAAAGAGAAGAAAACCAGTTGGAAAAGATATCTTGAAACGAGAAATCTGGACGATTTGGAAGAATATAAGGAGAAACGCAGAAAGGTCTAAAATGAAATTAAGAAAGCGAAAGAGAAGTCTTGGATAAAATTTGGTGAGAAAATGACTAATAATTATAGAGAAAATCAAAAATTATTCTATGGCACACTCAAGCAATTAAGACAAAAAGAGAGTATAACATGGTAAACATAAAGGATAAGTATGGTCGTATAATTACAGAGGAAGATCAAATAATGGAAAGATGGCGGCAACACTTCCAAGAGCTGACAGAAACAAATGTCGAGACAAGGGAAAAAGAAGAGGAGACAGAGGAAATACAATATATAGAACCAATTCAAGAAGAAGAAATAATGGAGTTCGTAAGGAAGCTGAAAATAGGAAAGGCTCCAGGAAGAGACAACATAACATCAGAAATGATCAAATACATGGGAGAAAAAGGGATAAGACTTCCAAGACCAAGTTAATGAATACGATTATACAAGAAGGTAAAATACCGAAGGAGTGGAACTCGGGAATAATATTGCCCATTTATAAGAAGGGGGACAAGAGGGATTGCAATAACTACAGGGGAATTACACTAACAACTGTCCCAGGTAGAAAAAGAAATACATATATGTTTTATAGACTTACAAAAAGCTTTCGACTGGATAAGAAGGGAAGACATGGAATGTCCTAGAAAAGAGAAATATAGACAAACGAACAATATAGTTAATAAAAGAGATGTATAGGAATAACACAAATATAGTAAGAACCAACAATGAAGAATCTAAAGAGTTTACAACAAAGATTGGGGTAAAGCAGGGCTGTGTGCTTAATCCATTGCTGTTTTCTATGGCACTAGATGAGGCCATGAAAAGTGCTAAAAAACAAATGAAACCACTAAAAATGGGTCACTGGAAAATGAAGGAGACTAACTTGTGTGAACTGATGTTTGCGGATGATATAGCAATTCTGGCTGAATCAGAAGAAGCGCTACAAAGGAACCTTGAAATCCTAAATAAGGGAATAAAGAATATTAACATGAAAATAAACATCGAAAAGACCAAATCAATGATAATAGCAGGAGAAAGGAAAAGACATAACATCAAAATCGAAGGGAGGACAATAGAACAGGTGAATAACTACAAATATTTAGGAACAATAATTCAATCGGACGGAAAAATGGAACAAGGAATTAATGAAAGAATGAAAAAAGCGGCAAGAATGTTTTACATGATGAGAACTACGTTTCTGGGGAAAAGGAAGTGCCAAAACGGATTAAAACGGAAATTGTGAAAAAGGTGAAAAGACCAACAATAACATATAGTAGTGAGTCCTGGACAAGGTCAGAAAAGGTAAAATCGCGGGTGAACGCCATGGATATGAGATTCCTAAGGCGAATAGAAAACAAGACCATGAAAGACAAAATAAGAAACGAGAATTATTGGCAAAACCTAGGAATAAAACCCATATGGAGAATAGTGGAGGAGAGTCAGCTGAGATGGTTCAGCCATGTGTGTCGTATGAGTGATGATAGACTGACAAAGAGAGTGTATGAGCCACGAGTGATATGAAAACACAAAAAGGAAGGCCAAGAAGAAGATAGAATGACGACATCAGGGGAACAGCGGCAGAGAGGGGAATCGAGTGGGAGGGAATAAAGGAGCAGACCGGAGACAGAATACGGTGGAGAGAATTATAGGGAAAATAGGAAACTTGACCCCATCTAAGCCTTACACCGAAAGGTAGATAGGAACATGATTAAGAAGAAGATATGTATTTTTCCCCGGTTGGAGAATGATTACCAATCTAGTTTATCTCCGCGCTTTGGGAATATGTACGATAGTATGGCTTGCCCTAAATATTTTCAGAAGAGCATACAGGACGTCGTTAATCCCCTCCTGAAGAAGCTTAGGGTAGCGGGGAGAGATGAGCGGTTCACGGCCCTTGATCCACCGCTCGGCCACTTCCCGGGCATCTCCGGTGTTCAGTGGCGTCACCTGGAATCTCCGGTGGCTGGGTTTGGGACTAATATTGGAACGCTGATATACGGAAATCTCTCAAAAAGTCGATTGCCCAAAAAGTCGGGGGTTGATGTACAGGCATTGGACAAAAATTCGTAATCCCGAATATAGGCTGGTCCAAACCATGAATACAGGACTCGTTTGGGGGCTCTTCTGCAACAAATTAGCCCAAAAACTAAGGCGGTCAGCTTCGTGCCGATGTTTTAAATCTGAACTTTGTGAGTAGTCAACATCGTGTTCTTTACACGCCTGATATAGAGGATTGATGCCAATCGGCTCGTTGTAATCGTTGTTGGAATCAAGACTCCGGTCCACAGTACTGATACCCCGGTAGATGTAGCTCAACCGGTAATTTATTAATCAAAGTATTAAGGAAACCACTTCTTTCACTGACAGGCGACATTGATAAACTACTATAAAATCTCAGGACCACTCTTTTATATATTAGTCGATCTCATCATGCGGGTCCTACACCAAAAAGCTACTTTACCGAATCGAAACCTAGATCAAGCATTTCCGAGCGATAGTAGTGTTCAACGCATGTTTTGTTGCTTCCAAATAGTATATGATGTATTATTTGTGGCCTCTCAAATTGCGGTAAAACCAATGTAATGCTTAGTTTATCAATTGATCAAAATGATCTATGTTTCCACAATGTCTACGTTTACTCAAAACTGCTGGATCAATTTTTGCAATGATGAAACGGAGTAGATTACTTCAACAACAGCTGTCAGGACAGCTATTGACTGAAATACAGACATCATCTTCATTTTCATCGAGTTCTTCAAGTAATGCTACTTCTAAATCGGCGCCTAGAAAGTATGGAATTTGTAGTTGCTGTAAGTCTAAATCTAATATCAAATGCTCTATTTGCGGCAAGTGTATTTACAAAACTAACCGAAAAATATTTTGTTCAGCATGTAATGAAAAAAAAAGCTGTTAATAAAGTCATATTTTTTGTAAATAAGCGCGAAGAAAGCTTAGTATTTTGATTTCCATCAAATTAAAGTATACATTGTCAGTGCGGTTTTATGTCAGACACTTGAAATTATGGATATAACGTTGTTAAAGAAAAAGAATACGTGAGCCGAAATCTCAAAGCAATATATAGTACTGTTTAAAAGTTACAAAGATAACGACAAAAATATTGGACCAAATGTGCTTAATCTAACAGCAGGGTTAAACAAGACGACTTTAATTTTCGACACATTTATGAAGAACACGTTGGTGCTGATACGTCATTTAACGAGTCTAAAGCCATCTGTATCAGTTAACACGTTGGAATTGTTCGTAAAACTGTTGAAATGTAGAAAGAACAGATTACCTCCGAAAGTATTAAAGCCAATGAGGTAATTAGCAAGAAACAGCTACCCACGAAAGTGAGTCAAACGGAGGCAGAAAGTCTGTTAAAGAAGCACTTTTAGTCAATTACAAAACCGCTTCAGAAAATTCTGAAGCTGGGCTCCAGTAAAGAACAAATTAAATCGTCTAAATCTGAAAGGATGAAGAATGAAGAAGACCAATATCTAACTCCGAAGAAAATGGAAGAAATGCTGGAGCCGCCAGCCCAGATGGTTACACCTACTACAAAGAAAACACAGGCACCAAGGAGACTATCAGAAGTTGAAGCTGAATTCAAACCGTTTACCGAAGAGGAAAAAAGCTAATTGATACCGATAAGTCTTTCCACCAATACCACGAGGAGTATCAAAAAATTAGGGTTTATATTGACGGCTTGCTTAGCAATACGGAGGGGGCATACGATACGACGACGGTTGTTCATTTTGAAGAGCGATTTGGTGACATCTTGAGACGTACTAATGGACCATCGCGACTGTGATCCTAACAAACAAGTACTTGGTAATAAGGGTTGTTACATATTTCACTATAATTGTCATACTAAATATGTATATCCAGGGATATGTAGGAAACAAGTGAGCAGTTGTTTATATAAACAGAAATATATACATGTTTGAAGTTGACGGCTCCTGAGTTTTATTATAAAATGCAATAAATACACAACAGTTTGGCGACGAGGCAAGACGAACTCCGAAATTATCAATACAGACATTGAAGGCAAAAAACGAGGTAAATTTCTACGCGTGAAGGATGACTGATGCAACACACGCTATACATACAGTATTTTCAATAGAAACATTTGATGTTTCAAAAAGTTTGACCGCTGGTTAATGCGACTTGAGAGTGCATTTAATGTATTTGCAGTACCAGGAGAAAAGAAATCCGCTTATTTATTACATTATATGGGAGCTGAAGCTTACGATATTGTTTGTGACAAAATCTCTCCAGAAAAACCAAATGAGAAATCGTACGAGGAACTGATAGCGGTGATTAAATCGCATTATAGTCCAGAACCACTAGAAATAGCGGAAATATTCAGATTTCTACAACGCAAACAGCAGGAAGGGGAAAGTGGACTGGAATACCTTACAGCACTACAGAGATTAGCTACAACTTGCAAGTTCGGAGACTACCTGAAGAAAGCGCTGCGGAACCAGTTCGTATTTGATTTGCGAGCTCAAAACATTCAAAGCCGGTTGTTGGAACAGAAGGACCTGACGTTAGAAAGAGCAGTAGATATCGCTATGGGGATGGAAACTTCAGGAAGAGATGCAGCTCAACTACATCGAGGCAGTAGTGGCAGTACATTAGAAAATGTGAATGCTATTATTTCAAAAGTGCCAAATAAAAGACAATATTCCTCACATAGTGTAGGGAAATCTAAAACCAATATAAATTCTGGTAATTTAAAATGTTTTAGGTGTGGTTCACAGAAACATTTGGCGAATAAATGCGACAAACAGAACCTAACATGTTACAAATGCAAGCGGAAGGGTCATCTGAGTAAGGTATGCATGAAAACTACAGGTAAGGTTGAACAAATTGAAGATATTTGTACAATACAGGCAGAACATTTACAATATAGGCAGAAATTTACATTGTTACTAAAAGTAGAGAATGTCAAGTTACATTTTGAGATAGATTCAGGAGCGGCTGTTACAGTATTAAGTTTTGCTGATTTCAAACAGAATTTTCCTCATTTACAATTACAAGATACGAACATAAAATTGTCTACGTATTGCAGAAGTACACTTAAGGTAATGGGTTTTACTACAGTTACAGTTACGTACAAAAATATAGTGAAAGAATTAAACCTTTATATAGTTGATATCGATAAACCGCCATTGTTAGGTAGAGAATGGTTACGTCAGTTAGGAATACAGTTAGAAAATACTTCAAATATTAAGCAGCTCAACTCAAGATATGGGAAAAATTACCGGATTACAAGCGAGTTTGAAATTAAAGAAAGATGAGCAATCATTTTTTATTAAGGCTAGAAGAGTGCCATATGCGCTTTTGCCGAAAGTAGAAGCCGAATTACTACGGTTAGAAAGAGAAGGAGTATTGGAAAAAATAAATAGTTCAGAATATGCAACGCCTATCGTACCAGTTTTAAAGGCCGATGGAAATATACGGATCTGCGGGGATTTCAAATGTACTCTAAACCCAAACTTGGTGGTGGACGAATATCCGTTACCTACAATTGACGAATTATTTTCCTCACTAGCCGGTGGAGATAAATTTACAAAGCTCGATTTGCAACAGGCATATTTGCAAATGGAGGTATGTCCGGAATATAGGAAGTATCTTACTTTGAGAACGCCTAAGGGGTTATATATGAGTACCAGGCTAATGTACGGAATTGCTAGCGCGCCAGCGATTTGGCAACGCGAATTCGACAATATCTTGAAAGATATACCTGGTGTATCAGTATTCTTGGATGATATTAAAATCACAGGTCCTGATGATAATACACATTTTAAACGTTTAGAATCGGTACTCGAAAGATTATAAAAATACAATATACGAGTTAATTATGACAAATGCCAATTTTTTACGGATAAAATTGAATACTGTGGGTACGTAATTGACAAATATGGTATTCATAAAACAAACGAAAAGATGGAAGCTATTTGTAATGCAAGAACACCGTTGAACAAAACGGAAGTAAGAGCTTTCGTAGGATTGGTAAATTATTACGGTAGATTTTTGGAAAATCCGAGTGCTACAATGCGGCCAATTTATCAATTGCTCAAAGATCATATACCGTTTGAATGGAATAGTCAGTGCCAGAAAGCATTTACAAAAATAAAAAAGAAATTCGATCAGACCGAGTTCTGGTACATTTCGATCCAACATTACCCCTTGTCTTAGCAACAGATGCTAGCCCATATGCAGTAGGGGCAGTATTATCGCATATGTATCCTGATGGAACCGAGCGCCCAATACTATTTGCGTCACAAACACTTACAGCAGTTCAACAAAAATGCGCCCAAATAGACAAAGAAGCATACGCGATAATATTTGGTGTAAAGAAATTTTATTATTATCCTTTCGGTAGACCATTTACATTACTGGTTGATCACCAGCCTTTAATACAGATCTTTTCACCATCAAAAAGTCTACTTTCTCTGACGACAACTAGAATGCAACACTATGCATTATTCTTGCAAAGTTTTACATACAACATCAAATATAAAAATACCAAATTACATACTAATGCCGATGCACTTTCGAGGTTACCCATAGATAAAACTAATGTTTACAATTACGATGTTACGGATAAATTCGAAATCTTTCAAATAGAAACTCTGCCAATTACATTACAGGAATTAATTAAAGAAACAAGCAATGATGTACAATTAAAACCTTTATTAGAAGCGTTACGTTGTGGTAAGCAAATTAAGGCGCCAAATAGATTCAATATACCACAGATAGAATTTAATTTACAAAACAGTTGTATTTTTAGGCAACACATGACTGTAATACCGTGTTCTTTACGCAAAAGAGTTCTCGATGAATTGCATGCTGCACATTTTGGAATAGTAAAAATGAAATTACTTGCTAGAGGACATTGCTGGTGGCCCGGAATTTCTTATGACATTGAGAAGTTATGCAAAAACTGTGTTGACTGTAATAAGATTCGGAATAATGCTGATAAAATTCCAGCACATTCGTGGGATCCACCAAAAATGCCATTCGAAAGAGTACATGTTGATTTTGCCGGTCCATTTATGAATTCATCATATTTGATACTAGTGGACGCCTATACACGTTGGCCAGAAATACACAAAGTTAACAATGTAACTACACAAACTACAATTACTTTATTACGAAACATTTTTGCAACTTATGGAATTGCACAAGTACTTGTTTCCGATAACGCTCCAACATTTGTTTCATACGAATTTAAGCGATTTCTTCGGGAAAACGGCATAACGCATAAATTAAGCGCTCCATACCATCCAGCGACCAATGGCTTGGCCGAACGATACGTTCAGACATTTAAACAATCACTGAGAGCATTAAAAGGCAATGAAACGGATAGGCAGAAGCAATTGGCAAAATTTCTAATAAGTTACCGGAAAACACCACATACAATAACTGGTGCAAGTCCATCGTATTTAATGTTTGGCAGGGAAATACGCTCACGCTTAGATTTTTATAAGCCAAGTTCAGTAAATGATGCTAAGAATACAATTATACATACTGAAAAGAAGGTACGAAATTTTGAAGAAGGTGAGAGAGTCCAAGTCCGTGATTACATCCATGACCATAAATGGAAGTTTGGACGGATAGAGAGTAAATTAGGTAAATTACATTATCTAATTCGACTCGATGACGGAAGATTATGAAAGAGGCATATTAAACAAATGCGAGCGATGGGGGAAAATACACCTATCTCCGTGAATAGGAATGATAAGGTAATTAACGACAACTTGACAACGCCAAATATACCGGGCATACCTACCGGAAGATTATCACTACCATCAGTAATTGAGAAAGAAAATGTGCCGAAAATACAAAATACATCTTTAGAAGAAGCATCCTGCTCAGATACCTTGCCCAGCTTGCGGAGGTCTAAACGCATAATTAAGCCTCCAGATAGATTAAATTTGTAAGTATTTTTTTTTAGCAGAGGGAGAGTTGTTACATATTTCACTATAATTGTCATACTAAATATGTATATCCAGGAATATGTAGCAAGCAAGTGAGCAGTTGTTTATATAAACAGAAATATATACATGTTTGAAGTTGACGGCTCCTGAGTTTTATTACAAAATACAATAAATACACAACAAGGGTTATAAGTATACTAACGTAATTAGACCTCTAACCTCCCGCCCACGTGCAGCTACTATTAGTGGTTGAATTCAAGGAGAAGGAGAACATTTTGGAGAGCAAATGGTGGTTAGCAATAGACCTTCAATATGTACTCCCCGCCTCCCTGTTAAACCGGTTCAACGGTAACCGCCCGTGCTAAACCGGATTAGCGGTAGCCGCCCCTGTTGAATCGGTTCAACGGCAACCGCCCCTGTTGAACTGGTTCAATGGCAACCGCCTCTATTAAACCGGTTCAACAGCAACCGTCTCTGTTAGACCGCTTCAATGGCAACCGCCCCTGTTAAACCGGTTCAACGGCAAAGAGTGGTCTTGAGATTTTATAGTAGTTTATTAATATCGCCTGTCACTGAAGGAAGTGGTTTCCTTAATACCTTGATTAATAAATTACCGGTTGAGTTACATCTACCGGAGTATCAGTACTATGGACCAGATACTCGACTACAACAACGATTATAACGGACCGATCTTGGCATCAATCCTCTATATCGGGCGTGTAAATAGCACGACCCCATTGCCTACCCACAAAGTTCAGATTTAAAACATCGGCACAAAGCTGACCGCAAACTTCAAGGTAGAGCGTGGGAGCGAGAGAGAATAAGCTGCCACCTGGACAGTAGCAAACACCATGAAGGTGAAAAGAAAACTAGGGATGGGGATGTGGAGAAAATTTGTTCCTTTCAGAAAATCTGTCCTTTTGAGAACAACGGATTCCCTTAAGAACTAACATGATCTTAAAGAAAGTGTCAAATTATCTCTTGTTGCAGCGAGGTTTGCAGTCAAAGCTGCTGGAGGAAGAAAACATATTCACCTTGAGTAATTCCATTACCAAAAGCTGGAGGTTTTCTACCATTTTTGATACCGTTATTTGCCGGGCTTAAGTGTATTAGGTGGTTTGGTTGAAGAAATTGCTGGAATAGCTCAGGCAATTAATAAATCTGAAGCGGCTGAGAAAGATTTAGAGGAAGCTCATAGACATAATAAAACCATAGAAGCTATCGCTTTGGACAACAAGGATGATTATTATTATTATTAATAATAATAATAATAATAATAATAATAGTTCTTTATTTGTCCAACAGCGTAACGCCAATTACAGGACAACACATTATAATAAATACAAATGTGTAGTATTTAACACAAAAAAATATATAGAATAGAATAAAGTAACAGAATTCTTTTATATAAGTACATATAATAAAAAAACGGTGACATAATAGAATCAAAACCATGGAAAATAAATAAAATACTCCGTACCTAAACGCAATATTGTGCTAAAAATTACATTAAAAACAAAAGTCATTCCAAAGTGAGCCATTTCAATTTAAATTTAAAAGTGTTCTGAATGGTATACATTAAAATTATTTGACATTACACAAAGAGGAGACTTTATTAAGATATTAGTTCTGGCTGTAGGTAAGTTAAGGGTAGAATAATGTCTGGATGTTCGAGCCGGCACATTGAAGTTAGTAGACGCAAGCAGTGTAGGAGAGTCAATTTTGTTAGTTAATAAGTCACGCATAAACTTGCCACTATGCTTTTCACGACGGTAGGACAGAGCTTCGAACCCGTGTTGATTCAACAGACTGGTGTAGTCCGCACCTCCTTCCGGGTAGATACCGGTACCCCTGAAGGACATATATTTCAGGAATCTCTTCAGTACGCGTTCACTACAGAGCTGTTGATTCAGATAGTAGGGGAACCATACTACAGAAGCATATTTCAATTTACTACGCACCAAGGCACAATATAATATCCGAATTACGGTTGTATCATTAAAAGATCTACACGAACGGATCAGAAAACCTAAAGATTTAGAAGCCGATGCACCAACTGAGTGCACTTGTTGAGAAAAAATTAACTTGTAGTCAAAGAGTACCTCCAAGTCTTTAATTTCAAGCTTTCTAGCGATCAGCTCTGATTTTGCCGAGTAATCAAATATTAGTGGTTCACTACATCTAGTGTAAGAGATTGCCGCACATTTATTAACATTTAAAGATATTTTGTATTGCTTACACCATTCATCAATAATTGCAAGATTGGTTTGCAGTACGATACAGTCTGTTAGCGAACCAATTACCTTATGTATTTTGAGATCATCGGCATATCCTAGACACTGACAGTTGAGCTTCAATAGGAGGTCATTTAAGTAGACATTGAAGAGCAGATGACCAACGTTGGATCCCTGCGGCACTCCTGAGGATATAGGAAAGGGGTTAGATGAATATCCATTGTAAGATACATAACCAGATCTATCTCGTAAGTAGGATGTCATGGGCTGTGTCAGTGAGGGACAAAATCCCATGTAGCCAAGCTTAGAAAGGAGCAGATTGTGATCAATGGAGTCAAATGCTCTGGAAAAATGAGTATAGATAACGTTCACTTGTTGTTGGCAGTCAATTGCCGATGAAATATACTGCGTAATATCAATGAGATTGGTAACAGTAGACCTACCAGGCATAAAACCATGTTGATGAATCGACAGATATGGTAGAATATGGCGATATATTCTAGAGCATAGAATTTGTTCGAATTTAGGATAGGATACTTATCGGCCTGTAATTAGAGTTGTCTAATCGCTTACCGTTCTTAGATACAGGTATAATTCTGCTCACTTTCCACACATCTGGGAATGTAGATATTGTAGTTAATAAGTTGAAAAGTATAGATAATGGAAAAGCTAATACTGAAGCACAATCATGAATTAAGAAACCCGGCACAAAATCGTCTCCTGCATTCATTTCAGGTTTGAGTTTCCTCGCACTAATTTTAATATCCTCTTCGGTTATGTGACCAATATCGAAAGATGGATATTAACTGAAAGGCACAGCTATCACACTATCACTCTCACAGAAAGATCCAGAAAACACATCGGCAAACTTGTTGACAATCTCCGTAGGCTGGTCAAATTCCTCTTCATCATATATCATCCTACCAGGAATCCTTGTCTCAGAAATGGTATCAAGTGCCCCGAAATTAGTGAAAGCAGATTGTAAATGTGGTACGTATCACTCCTATTATTTAAAGAATTGTTCATTATCCAACGTTATCACATGCTCTCACGGGAGGTATGTAAAGAAAAATATCGCTAATGACAGTACAACCATACTAGGGTTTCAAGTAAGTTCTTTCTTTTAGCAATAATTGTTTGAGTTATACGTTCTTATCCTTTTAGAGACTAATTTATTATTTATTAAAATTAACTCCTTAAAATAGAAGAAGAATTCTTAGATAAACTATTGAAAATGATAAAATATTTGGAGGATTGCTGTGATGAAGAAGTTGGCGTGGATTTTGGTCTAATATTATATATTTCTGTCGAAGTATGGAAAACAACCGTAGAACCTAGGATTTTAGAAAAATTTAAAAAATCTTATATACCCCGCAAAAACAGGTAATACTTCAACTACATTTGCCCTGTCATCAGCATTACAATCAATGGTGGCAAGAGGTACATATTGATAGTATCCCACCGGAGAAGAAAAATTGTTCTTACGGTCAAGCTCTATTCTTAAAATACTAAGTATTCATCTGTTGTATGTATCGATTAAAAAATAGTTAAATAAAATATGCTTAACATTTATTTAAATTGCATTTTTCATAAACCGATTCAACAGCAACCACCCCTGGTCAACCGGTTCAACGGTAACCGCATCTGTTAAACCGGTTCAACGGCAACCACCCCTGGTTGTTTTTGGGAAACCTTGTCTACAATCCCAATTTTTGAGCAATCCCAATGACTTTTCCAGTGGAATCCGTCTATAAGGTAACCACCCCACACCAAGTCTTGGAACAACCCCGAATTTTTCCCGAGTTTTTGACTAATCCCTGTAATAACTTCTTGTTCCACCCGTATATCAGGTGGCAACTACCCCATAAACCCCGTATGTAACGACCCGCACCAAGCTTTTGGACAACCCCGATTTTTTCCCGGCTTTTGTCCAATACCCGTCATGATTTTTGAGTGAACCCCGTATGTCAGCCAACCACCCATACTAAGTTTTTGGACAACACCGAATGTTTCCGGAATTTTTGACTAATCCCTGTGATGACTTTTTGAGTGAACACTATATGTCAGGGAGCAACCACCCCATTTTTTGCGCAAATTTTTTTAACAACCCCTGAACGAACCCAGTGCTAATGATTTTGGATCACCCTGTCCGCAATCCCGAATTTTTGTCCAATTGCTGTATATCAATCCCCGACTTTTGAGCCATCTACGTATACGACTCCCTTGAACGATCCCCGCTTATTAACATTCCAATGTTAGTTCCAAACCTGGCCATCTGGTTCTAGGTGGCGCCACTGGAGGGGAGATGCCCGAGCGGTGGAGCAATGTAAAAGGGTCTGGCCCAGAACCCCTACTTAAAATTTTGTACAGCTTTCAATACTATTTAAAAGCACATAGATAAATTTGACTTAAATCAAAGATATTCACACGCAATAAAGGCCATAACGAGAGGTAAGTATGTGTTTTATGCAAATTGCAGCAATTTTCACAATATTTCAGGACTTTACTATAAGAAGTGATTATAATATATTTAGTAGGGTGGGTCGCTGATGTATGAGAAAAATAAAAGTTATCTAATCATATTCTACTAGTAATATTTTGTTGTCTTAGGCCTAAACAAAAAAATAATTGCCAAAAAAATCTTAAATTGTGGTCTAAAGTTTCAGGAATTAAAAAAACAATTTGTTTCATCTTCAATATTTTATTAAGAAAAATTATTATTAATTAAAAATGAACACATACTATTTGCACAAGAAATTAACATAGTCTTATATAAAAAATTAATCAACAAAAGCAGTTTAATTAGTTTTTGGCCACAAAATCTCGTTTGCTTTCAAATATGGGCATAAATTTCCTGGATTTAAGTTTTGCTTGTATTAAACCTTCTCTTGAGTGTTTATTGCATAGGAACATGGATGCTTCTGGCACTACTTTTACAGTACGTTCAACTTCCTGCGTATGACATGGCTTTATATATAGTACACAACACAAATGCTTTAGTGTCTAAATTCTAGAGAACTGAAAAGTCGTTATGAAACAGTAAGTATTCAATACAGTGTATGTTATGTTTACAAGTGCTTTATATATATCATATATATTAAAAGAACTAAAACGACGTTACAGTACAAGTACCAAGAGGAAAAGAAGAATGTGATCATTAAATCCAAAGTTATGTCAAACTTTGAGATCGATGCGCGGACTATTACATTAAAGATAAATGAATAATATTTTACAGGTTTGTAATAAACTTAATAAGACGACATATTTTGACTAATAGAAGTTGATTTAAAAAGCCATATTTTTGATTATATAAAGAACAATTTGGAAAGAAGTATGCTTTTCTGTCGGGAACTATTTGATTAAGCGAAATTTGTAAAATTAGTATGTACAGGTGTCTAGGTACGGAAATATTTTACATCGAGGTATAGGGAACGGCAAGAGATACAGGATCGGTCGGATGGGGAAAATGCTGCAGATGTACATACGTGCTTATCCTGTTACTGAGATTCAGAGTGAAACTAAAATGTCTGCCTTTGGAAAAACTCTAAGTTTTGTGCTATTGTACGAGCTATGTGGGCGCCATATCAGATTTTTCATTTTTGAAATTGCCATAAAAAATACTTTAACCATGTATTGTATGTACAACATTTGTAAGTTGAGTAGAGAAAACTAATGAAAAATTTAAAAATTGCAATTTGACCGTCATGGGCGTTGATTAAAGCATTGCTCAACAAGTGAGTGAATAACACTGTAATAAAGAAACATACATTGTATATGATGCACCTTGTTGATATACACATATTCAATCAAATCTAATCACGCAAATTTTGGTTCTGGGCCGTTTTAGTCTTGGCCCTTTTAATCTTGGCTGTTTTAATCCTGGCCGGTCATCGTCTGAGCCGTTTAATTAATCATCTGGGCCGTTTTATTTTATATTGGAAAAAACGCTGTCATTTGGCCGACCGCTGGAGTTGCGATCCCACATGGCGGCCCATCGCCAAGGGAACATACAACTAAGTTGCACCCTACTATCATTTTGTTTAGTTTGTTGTTGTTGTTTCGTATTTGTTATTAGAGTCAAACCACTGTAAATTTTGAGTCCAACTTAATTAACTAAATTTTTGTTTAAAGTTCCATTTAAAAGAGATTTAGAGTCAATGTTTAAAATTCACACATCTTAAATAGGCAAATTTGTTGTTAGAACGTCTAATTGATTATTTTTTTGTAAACGATAACGTTGGCAAAGGTGATCGGTATTAATTAATTAGTACACTTAAAATATCTGGAAACATTATTTACGTTCATTTTGGCGATTTGCCCATATTTTACTTTTAAAAATTTGTCTTTCTTCAAAGCCATATTTAGTAAAGGCTCGTCAACTTTATGGTTGCTTGTTTTTGTTGGCTTTTCCCCTTTTTACTACCGCAAACCAATTTTTAACCGGGAGATTTGACCAACATTCTTTAAGAAATAGAAAAGCGTTGTAAACATTTACCACACACATACACTTGAAACATTTCAAAATCTAGAATTCCAAATTGCTATAATGACGTGCCGAAAAAAAGAAAGTTTGTTTATAAGCGACGGAATGGGATGGTCGACGAAAAAGTCAGATAAAAAGTTATATAAAATACCAGGGTTGAAAAGAAGCAGACCACATCAAAAAAGGAAGTTGTTGTTTACAAACGACGAACAAACCAAAGAAAAAGAAGTACAATAAAAGGAAAAGACCAAAGAAAAGAAGTGAAGAAAGAATTCAAGAGGGAGGGAGAAGTTAAGGATTAGAAAACAAATTACACTTATACACACTAGGTAATATATTTTGATTGTATTGTTCATTATTTTGTTAATATAATACTAAAATTTTATAAATATTTTTTGTAATAAATTTTGCTTTTTATACAATTAACTAAAATTCATACTACATTATCCAAGGTTTTGACAGGGAAGTGTGAAGCACGTGGCGTCCTAATTTACAGTTTATTTTGGAATTTATTTTCCCCATCCTCTCGCTTTTTGGAAAAATTCTGTCTTTGGAATTAGAGTGTAGCGCCAATACACGGCGTGCTGTAAAACCCCGTTTATTGCAACGCGTCTCACTCGTTTATCGCAACAAATTTTTCCTCTTTCTTCCCTCTCGTATGGAAAATGCACAGTAGTGATTTATAAAAGGAAAATAGACTTCCTGCAATTTAAGTTTACGTACCGTCTTTTGTTTTCTGGTTTCTGCTTACGTTTGCAGTTCTTGGCACGTAGTATGTACATATGTACGTTTATACGATGAGCACAAAATTCGAGAATATATTTGTGACTCATGGCCTGGGATCTATTACGCATCTTGATGAATAGTGTAAAGTCTCACCACCTGTGGCGCTAGGTCTCCAATTTTAAGATTGACACCAATTTATTTTGATTTAGTTCATGTGACAACTCCTTCATTATTTCATTCGTATCGACCGTATCGATAAGTGTGTTGTAAGTAAACGTTTGGTAAAATTAGAAATATGGTATTCTGTTGCGTTTCAACGTGCAAAAATTCATAGAAAGATGTAATTTTGCATACAATTCCGAAAGATCGAGAGGTAAGTATATTTGGCATAAAGGTTAAATTTTGTTCTTAAGGTTATTTATTGACGACTCACTATATCGGTATACTTTGCACCACACAGTTTGATATCATTTATACTACACTACAACGTTTGCAATCAGTTATAGATTATTTACTGAAATATTGGCGCACTATCGTATGTAGATATAACATATTATTTGTGTACTTTCAGCGTCGCAGAAACTGGTGCATTGCTATACAACGAAGAGATCTGATCGATATAGATTTTACCAAACGAGCAAGATACAGAGTGTGCGATATACACTTTGAGAGATGCCAACCGGAACAAAACAAATTTAAAGGCAGACAGCATTCCGACTATAAATATACCTGGTGAATAATATGCTACGGTAAAATATCAGAAATTATCATTACAAATCAGTTAATCATTGACCTTATTTTTCTACATAGATATTTCCTTATAGCAAGCACATTTTAAACAAATTATTTGCAGATTCTGAAAAATTTTATTATTATCCTCGACAATTTCTGAGGATATTTCTTCAAAAAGAACTGGTAAATTGATATATTCAAATAATACATTGTTAAATAATTCCCAAGCCATATGGTGTTAGTCGGTGGTGCTAATGAAATATGTTTTAGGTACCGCCATTAACAGAAGTACTAACAAGATTGGAAGATCTGATTCTGCTTATAATATATCAGATGTTCATATATCACCAAGAACACCAACTTTTCGTACAGGTAATACAATATTATGATATAAAAAAGTAAATATATTAAAGCAAGGAAAATGTAAAATGTATCTTTAACAAGCTAATATATAGTATATAATAATTTGTTTTTTATCCATAGATCTTAGAAGAAAAATAAGCCTTCTCAAAAGTGTTGGTGTTAATCGAAGCACCGAATTATCACCCAAGGCTTGCAGATTATATAGAATAGCTAAGAATCTAAGAAGAACAGCTAGACGTCTAGATTTACAGAATACTGCTTCCAAGAAACGCGTTGAGCATGCACTATAATATGCCGAATCAGAAGAGTTTCTTAGAACAAAGCTGAACAAAGTATCTTTAGATTTTCTAATTTCACAATTGCGAATGCAGAAAAAGAAACCTAGAGGTCGTCGATTATCACTGAAAAATAAAATATTTGCTTTATCATTGCTTAAACAAAGCCCAAAAGCTTACAAGCTATTACAACAAATATATGCAGTACCTTCACGATGACCTTTAATGAAGTTATTGAATAAAGTAACTTTTAAATGTGGAATAAATCCAGCAATACTAAAAAGTCTTTCCGTGTCTGTGAGAGAACTTCATACTTCTGATAGGGTGTGTTCACTCTTATTTGATGAAATGGCTTTAGAACCATCACTTATTTATTCAAGGAAACGAGATGAGGCTATAGGCTTTGTTGACACTGGAGAAGGCAAAAAGCTAATGTTTCCTGATCACGTGATGGTCTTTATGCTTCGGGGAATTAGGAAATGGTGGAAGCAGCCAATCATAGGTTTGAGGGTAATTGCAACAGTTTGTGATCAACATCCGGTAAATGTTGCAACCATAACTAAACTGGTTGAGGATACAAACTCATCTTATCTACGAATGGGTAGAGATAACAGAAATTTAGGTTTTGAGATTGAAGGAAAGAAAGTGGTGCCTCTCTTTGATCCTCCACATTTATTGAAAGTAGTACAGAACAATCTACTTGTAAACAAGGCAAAGTTTACATATAAGAAACAAAATAAAATGGCATCTTGGGCAGATATAATTTCTTTGTATCAGCTAGACGTTGGCGATTGTAATACAAGAATGTGTTACAAATTAACCCAAGGACATATCTTCAAATAAAAGATGCAAAAAATGAAGGTTAAAGTAGCAGCACAGGTTTTCTCTCATCGCGTATCAACAGCGCTATGTTGGATAGCCAGTTTAGGTAAGTTTTTATTATTTTTTTATGGTACCAGCTTATGCATTCATGTCTTGTTTCTTTATTGCAGGTCGAGAAAACACACTGAAAAAATCAGCAGAAGATACAGCCGATTTTCTAATCTTCTTTGACCAGCTATTTGATAGCGTGAATGATACTGCATTACAGGGTGATCATGGGAAAGAACTCAAGGCTGCAGTGACTGCAACGTCAAAGCATGCGCAGTTTTGGAATGAGACTATTGAAGTACTACAAAGCATCAAAGTTATAACGAACAAATGAGAAATTATCCCCTCTTCCATTAAAAACTGGATAAAAACGATTCGTGGGTTTCAATATATTTGGTATAAGCTGAAATCAGAATCAGCTAGGGTAAAATATCTGTACCTAGGGAATATAAACCAAGACTCTTTAGAGAATTTATTTGGGTGCATTCGTAGTCACGGTGCACGAAACATCAACCCCAACTATGATGCCTTTACAAACTCCTTTAAGTGTTTAATTGTGAATAATTTTATCAGTCCTCATTCTCCAATTGCCAACTGTGAGATTGACAATTGTGAAGCACTGGATATGTTAAACAGCTTTATTTGTGATGCTTCTAGTTCTGCAAATGAGGGATATCCTACAGAAAGAGACATTGAAATAGACATTGATTTACCACCGGAAATCGTTGTGGAAGATGATGTTCAAATTATAAACACTTATTCTTATATAGCAAGATTTGTGGCGCGGAAAATACTGACTGTTGTTAAAAATTATTCCACATGTAGACAACAATTAACAACTTCTACATCCTCAGAACAAACCAGTTTCATTTCTGAATTAGAATATAAACCCAATAGCTTACTTCGACTAAATACCCGGTACAGATATATATTTTTTGAAACTTATTATGTTAAATTCGTTAGTAATTTCTAAATTAATAGTACAAAATAATGTGAAAAGCAAATTAATAAAAATATCTGCAAAATATATTGCTAATGACTTCTTCTTTTGCAGTAGTCATAATCTTCAACAGATATTTTTAAATGCTTCTTATGATTTTTGTATGTTTAATTATGTCAATAAAATTAACCTCAAACTAAAAGGAAAAAATACAGCTAATTTGAATGATGATCTAACAAATCTTGCACTTGATAAATTCAAAAACAGTAAGAAGAGACTCAGAAATCCGAGAACTGTGTGAAGTGCGCTTTTGTTTTTTTCTTTTGTCGCGGGAAAAACTGCTATATTCTCGGAGCTTGCTTAATTGTGACTATATTTATTAGGGAAAAAACATGTCCGAGGCTTCTTTTGTAATTATTTATTTAAAGTTACATAAAATTCCATTTTAATAAACAGCTACACATCATATTTTGTTTGTTTCTTTTTATTATTAAATATACAAAAGTATTTTCAAGGGCATTGCAAAATTCATTAAGTTTGCGATTGCAATCTTATTGAATTTTGCATTTGCACAGTTGTCTATCTATAAAACTACAAATTTATGTATTTCATAGTTCACGTGTTTTAGTTTTAGTTAAAAGCCTGGTCACGGAATTGTACTGGCGCATTGAGAACGAGAATATCTGAGAGAGAGGCCTATCTCTATATACTTTATGTATGTTTGTGACTGTGAATAATAAGCGCGCGTAAAACTGTTCGTGAAGGCGCATGCGCCCAAGAACTGCTTCTCAGGCCAGCGCAGGAGAGGGGGCCCTTCATTAGTGCAATAAACGCAAGACATTTTATTCGGAGGTGTTGCGATAAAAGGGGTTTTACTGTAACAATATTTGGTGTAATAAATCTCATTACATTATTGTTTTTATTTATTTTCTATTATTGTTCTATTTTATACCTCCTTGTCATCATGTGTATTTCTCATTGAAAGTACCAAAAGTTAGTTTTAGAATTTTACTCCATTCTCCATGAATGAAAACTAGATGAAGATTATTAGTGTTTACTGCTATCCGATTTTCGGTTAAAAGGGGGAATGATTTAGAAACACAGAAAGGTGTCAACTGACACTGTCGAAAATTTTTGAAAGCAGAACCACACTATTTCACTTAATATATTAGTATTTTTGTTCGACATCAATTTTTTGGTTTTATCGAAAACACTGACTTTCATGACATTTTTTTTTCGTATTTTCTTTTACTAACTTCTGATTCTATGTTCGAAATTTTGGATTCTTTTTTAACGGATTTTAAATCCGCAGGTGAAGTTAAATAAATCAAAATATATCCCATTTAATCAAATCTTCATCTCCAATAATAACAAACTTACCCTTGCAAAAAGTGAACTCAACTGTTCCTTTAAGAATCGCTGAAACACGTCGGCTTTAGTTTTTAAAGATACACTTAGTACGTGCGATTTACCTTGCGACTTTCATTTGTTGTTAGTTATGGCGTAATTACAATATTGCAGACCGCGAACGGAATGTAATTGCTTGTGGAAGTAGCTTTTGTTTTTATCTAACCACCTCTGTAGCGTACAATATAATCAAGATACCTTGATGAAAATTTTAAATCTAGTGAACTGTTTCATACAAGCATTCTATAAATCTTCAAAATTCCTGTCATAATTATTGTAGTTTATTGTTGAATTCTGATAATATTCTAATTTTTCCGATAAAGCAACTTTTTGTATAAACGGGACAGTTAGTTAGCAGAGCTGCAGCCATTAGAGTACGAGAAATTCTCACTGGATGGCAGAAACAAATCCAACATCCACAAAAAATAATGTCGGGGCAGGTAGAGCATATAATTTGTCCAACATCAGTTCATACAGAAATGGTTAAATATAGGGAACAGAAGAATTAAAAATAAACATCACAACTGATTGTACAACAAAGGAAATTTTGACTATCTATAAGAACGAAAATAAAATAGAGTGTGGAAACTATATAGGAATAAAATCATTTAGTATTCCAGGAAAACTACTGACAAGAATAATTGACAAAAGATAAAGAATAAAATAAACAAGATAATGGAAGATAATGTGTATTTAGAAAAGAGGGAGATACTCAAGACTTAATTTTCATTATACGACAAATCAATGAGAAATTAATAAATAAGAATAGAGAAATCATTTTACATTACACCGATTTAGAAAAGGATTTCAACATGATCAACAAAGAAGGCATATGAATATGGAAAACGTTAAGAAAAGTAAGGCTAGACATAGAAATAATAGCTGTCATAAAACCAATGAATAAAGAAATAATTAAAGATAGATGGCAATATAAATGAAATAATCAAAAAAGCAGGAAACATCTATAATCTCATAAAGTCCACATTTTTAGAAAACGAGAAATAAATTAGAAAATCGAAATAGTAATACATATTTAGAAAAACAGTCAGGTCACTAATGATATGTACCTCTTTTCATAACTTATGCATCAAATTAAAACTGAAGGAAGACAAAATTTGCAAGAGAAAATACTTTCCTATCAGATAAAAACCAAAATGAAATTTTGAAGTTTCAGAAGAAAATTGGAGAAGATTTTTAATTTTCCGTTTATACGGTTTCTGATTGGCTACAATTGATATTTGTAGTTACGTTAAAATATTTTCAGTTGGAAAAAGGCAGTCATTCTAGTTTCATACTAGAGCTTTAGGCACGAAAGAATGACTCGTTCAGTGGACCGTTTTCGATTGGCGTATGCTTACTGTTTAGACAAAGAAATGTAAACGACAGTAGACTGAGGTTAATATGTTAAGTAAGGTCAGGTGTATGTTTATATAGGGCATGTATTATGGGACCAAAACAAATTGATTAGGTGCCTTTTTTTCTCTTATTTTCTTTTATATTTGTTAACTTACTTTTAGCTCATACAATCTTATACATAAATCTGAAGTATTGATTATGACAAACCCTACATACCAGTGAATTGTGGGCAAAGAAACACAAGACAAGGATAAATTTGAAAGAAATGAGTTTGCTAAGGAGAACATCGGGAAAACCAGGCAAGAACAGAATATGAAGATGAGATTGCAGCTATAGAAATAACGCAATTAGATACTCTGCTAATTTCAATTTATGGATCGTCGTCGGGTTGTTACGTTATATTTGGCCTCATCTGTATTTCATTAGTCTTGACTGCGTCTGTATAGGTATAGGCGTTTTGTTTCGCAGCGACACAGCGACATAGTGGTCGCTGATTTTCGAACTGAACACATCTGATTTCATTGATTCTAAATTCTTTAATTTCTAGCTGTACTTGTTCCTCTTTCTATGTAGTTAATTGTGATAAATTTAGTTGCTTCAGATTTTGCTTTTTTCTGGGTATTTCGCTAATACAAGTGCCGATTATTAAATACGTTTCATTCCGACTCGAGTTGAGTTTCGGACGGCGAACGATACGGGCGTAAGACGGTGCGGTGCGGCGATAAGTTAACTCGTGTACGAGCCTTATCCCGGTAAACCGATCGTACAGCTCTCGCAATATAAGTTGGCGAGCGGTGGGGATGCGCCGTAAACGTATTTAGGACACGTACCTCTCAGCTGTCTGATTCAGATAGTGCATAGGAATTACCATTGTCGTATCACTATGAGTTCCGTAGGTAAAGGAAAAGTGATAAATAGTCAAGCACGGCAAATAGTTTTTAATGTGTATAATTATTACAACAGTCCTTATCAGATACAAAAGAATGTGTTTCGAATGCAACCGGTATATCTATAAGAAGTATCGAGCGAATTGTTCAGGAAGACAAAGCCGAAAGTACTCCCGGAGAAAATAAATTTCGCAATCCAGGAAAAAAGCGACAGCGGCGTTGCTCTGTTACACAGTTGCCGGAATACAAAATTAGAGAGCTGCGACACATAATTTATAATTTTCACCGTACAGAAGACTCGTATTACTATAGGAGCTTTACATAAGAAGGTGAGTAAAGAACTAGAATGGGAGGGCGCAGAAACTTCGCTGCGAAAAATTGTGAAAGATATTGGATTCAAATTTAGATGTACACAAAAAAACAGGAAAATATTAATCGAATGAATAGATATTCGGTTACGAATAATAGATTATTTACAAAAAAAAAAATTTTTTAGACAAAACAAAAATCCCATACTGTATATTGACGAAACATATATTCATAGTGGTCATACTTCATCGAAAAATTGGAGCGATAGAAGTGCAAAAGGCCTTGTAAAAAGTATATCTAAAAGACAAAGACTAATTATAATACACGCGGGCGGTAATATGGGTTTTCTTCCAGAGTGCTTACTAATATTTAAATCTGGATTAACAAGTGGTAATATTATGAACAGAAGGGGCATACTGTTCTAAGGTTGCCTCCATATCACCCAGACCTCAATTCTATTGAGATGGTATGGGCATAGATTAAGAATAATGTGGGAACAAGAAACGTCACATTCAAATTAGAAGATGTAAAGAAATTAACAGAGGAAGAGTTTTCAAAAATATCAATGGAGGACTGGCAGAAACGCTGTGAGCATGTCATGAAAGTAGAAGAAGGATATTTACAGAATGAAATCCTGGTTGACGAACGCTGTGAACAACTTATTATTAATTTAAATGAATATAGTGATGATGAACTATACTTCGATGACAGTGATTAGTTTAAATTTCTTTTAATTCATTCATTTCGTAACTCCATTCATTAATATTAACTAATAATCATTGTACTATCAGATAACTCTCTTAACGACATATAAGTTCATAAATCAAATTATTTATTATTTATTAATTAACTATAATTACGGATTAGGACACAAATTGTTTTAAAAAATAACCACATTACGATCACTAGTAAATTAAAAAGCAATTATGTTTAGAAAGAAATTGTTTGTATTTTTAAATATAAATTTAATTAACAATTCCTTCAGGTACGCCACTGATACGGGAACTTTGCAGGACGAATGATAGGCAATCTATTCCTCCTCTACTTGCGCGAACTCACTCCCACCCTTCGCCAACTTATATTGCGAGAGCTGTAAGTACCGAAGAAAAGACGGCTGAGGTGGAAAGAAGATAGTGGAAAATAAGTGAGGGTTCTTAAAGAAAATAAAAACTAACTCTTTAGTGCTGATAAGCGTATGAGTGAGCCTTAACAGAAGAAATAGACGAGTGTGAGAGAGATCGTACGCCGGGTGGGAATAACGCGGAGTGCGCGCTTTAGTGACATTGGTGACATTGAATATTTATAAACAACAATATAAATAAATGGATAGTGATGATTACACATCAGGAGATGAAAAGAGAAGAAGGGAAGAAAAGGAATTGGAGGACATATTTAAAAAATCAAGAAAAACAGGAAGAACGCCACAAAGAGAAAAAAAAAGGGTAATGAAGAAAAGATAGATAAACTAACAGAGATGATGAAGGAGCTGATGGGAGATATCAAAGATGTAAAAAAAGGCAAAGCGTATACCAACAAGAATTAAAGGAGCTAAGGAAAGAAAATGGAAAGTTAAAAGGAGAAAACGAGCAATTAAAGAAAGAAGTGAATAATATGGCAACAAGAATGAAAAGAGTAGAAAAAGATCAAATACGAAACAATATCATTGTATTGGGAACAGAAATGCAAACAGAAAACCGAGCCGATATAAAGACGGGAATGGAAAACTTTTTAGAGGGGAATATGGGTGCAAAAATACAAATTAAGGAAGACACAAAAATGGGAATGAAGGTGTATAAAGTACAGCTGGATGACTCGTGTACAAAGGAATAAATAATGGAAAATAAAAAGAAGTTGAGAAAGTTACCGGACAAAATTTACACAAACTGAGATGACGAGAGAAGAGCGAGGAATACAAGGAAAGATAAAACAGATAGCAGAAGAGCAGCGGAGAAGGGGAAAACGAGTAAGAGTAAGTAGCGGGAGATGGCGGGTTCAAGACCGATCTCCCCACCTCCCGGGACATAGGCAACACCCCGAGCGTGTATACTGGAAGGTAGGCAACACCCCGAGCACGCGTGTGTGGAGGGTGGTCACAACCCCTGTTTGAAGGGTTAATTATGGGCGACAATCCCCGGAAATTGAAAATTCTTGCCAACTCGGAAATTCAAAAATTTCCTCTGGTCGGTAAGATAGATGTATGTAGTGCAGGTAATACAGATTTCTGTATGTAGTGCACCTTTTGGTCGGAAGGTGTCGCTGTTGTTCGGAGAATGTGGTACAGATACCTATAGATGGTAACAGAGTTAACAGGCCTAATTAGGAAGTTGGGCATGTCGCCAGAAGATAGATAAGTAAAAAGATGGCGATTACGTAATACCATGACGTCACAAACAGGTATCGACGGTACACCATCCATGTACTGACCGGGGCCGATGCTGTTTGACTTCGGTGAAAGGAGGAGAACGGCTATTGCCAACGTGCTATGACCCTCGCATTTTGAAATACACAGACGGTACACCATCCAAGTACTGACCCCGCGCTTCACTGTTTGACTTTGGTGAAAGAATGAGAACGACTATTGTCAATGTGCTATGACCGTCGCATTTTTAAATACACGGACAGTACACCATCCAAGTACTGACCGGGTTCGGTGTTGTTTGACTTCGATTATTGCATGACAGTCCCTATCGCCAATGTTCTGATTCTTGCGGATCGTTCCTATATATTACGTAATATGACGCAATGCCATTACGCCACAAACAGGTTTAGACGAGAATTTTGGATACGAGCTAATGAAACGTTATTTATTTATTTATTTATTTCTTTATTAAGACATTAGAACATTGGTTATTTCTATTTATGCAATTTTTCTATAATAGATTTATTTTTGTCAGAATAAAATCTTTTAACAAGACTACCGTGATTTCTCCTTATCATTGCGATAGCCTTCTTAATACGTTCGTCGATGACGACGTAATCTTCGAAGTTTCGTTCTTCGCGCGTTTCAGGGTTGATACAACCGTAGCATTTACGTATTCGAGGTGGCGGTCCGTCCACACCCCGCCAACTACAAGGGGTGCCCAAATGCGCCGCACAACAACCCCGTCATCGCCGATTCAAAGGCGAAGAACACCGCCACCACCGTCCAAAAAGCACCGGCCAAGAAAGCGGGAAAGACAGCTAAGTCTGCTTCCTCCGTGACCAGGGCCCTCCAAAACCACCCCGATTCTTCAAAAGGTGAAAAGCGTCACTGTCGCCACTCTGGCGAAAAACGCGAAGCCTAAAAAGGAAAAACCCGCCCCCCTCTCCCGCCCAAACGAACGCAGGTTCCGGCGAAAAGTGCCGTTGTCTGCGTCCCCTCTCTCACCCCCACGGTCCGCCCTCCAAAACCGGGTCTCCCAGCCGGCAGCGGAACCACAAGGCACCTTCGCTCAAATTATCGCCCTGGCGTCCAAAGTCAACTGGACCAAGGCGTTCGAGGTGGGGATGACTCTCATCCCCCAACTGCTAGCGTATAAATCGCTAGTAGAGGCTGGTACGGTGTTCGCCAGTAACATTTCCAACATTCTATCGATCTTTAATGAATAGACACCAAAGGCTCCCGCAATCTCTACAGGCAGCATTCTGGAATGCAAACGGTCTCTCGTCGCGGAGGGATAAGCTGCTGGAATTCATTCAGAGACACCAACTGGACGTAATTCTAGTGTGCGAAACCCACCTCCGCCCTTCCAATCGATTCGGCCTCCCCAACTTCAGCTTCTACCGATCAGAGAGGGGACACGATAGGGGCGGTGGCACGGCGATTCTCATCAAGCAATCGTTACGCCATCATGTGAACATCACTCCATTCCTGCGTCACAACGTCTACAACCACCCCGGCGTTCGCATTCTTGAAGAGGATCTGGGAGAACTCTTTCAAGATCAGGGGGCCACCCTCGTGGCGGGAGCTCTGAACGGGAAACATCCGTCGTGGAACTCGCTCTGCGCTAACGCAAAAGGCAATCTTCTTCGCCGTTACGCGGACGAGCACGAGCCACCCAGTCGAGCCCACCATCTATTCGGTCAACGGAAGGCCGGATGTTCTCGATATCGCCGTGATGAAAAACGTCACCATGGCTTTCGAAGTCACCACCCTTAAAGAGCTCTCTTCTGACCACAACCCAGTACTTCTTCAACTGGGGGAGGGAGCTGGAGACCCCGACGTCCCGTCCACCCGAACGGTAATCTCCTGGCCGGCCTTCACGGCTCACATCAAGGGTAACTTACCCCCATCACGGCGATTGAAAATCCCGACCAGCTCGACTCAGCAATCACCACCCTCAGCGAGAGCATACTGAGCAGTCTTCGGTATGCTTCAAACACCATTCCCGTACGCGACAAGAGGACATTCATCCCCCAGGATATCCGGGACGCGATACGAGAAAAGAACCGCTGTAGGAGACGATAGCAGCGGACGCTCAATCCCGCTCACAAAGCTGAATACAACAGGATGGCACAGCAAGTGAAAGAATCCCTCGCCGACTTCCGTGCAAGGCGATGGGATAACTTTATGGAGAAAGCTTCAGAATCCTCCAGCCAATTCTGGAAAACCGTCAGGATCGTCAGAACCAAGAGATCCCCCATACCTCGCCTTCACGCTCTCCAAGGTATAGTCTTCACCTTGGAGGACAAGGCCGAAGCTTTTGTTGACTCCCTGGAGTTGCAGTGTAGCCCAAGCTACGAGCACGCGGACATCGACAATATTAGTCGCGTCCACAGTAGGGTAACGCGCCTGCTCTCCGGGGACGATCATGACTACATCCCTCCCACTTCACCCGAGGAAGTAAGAGACATCCTGAAGGGCCTTCGCACGAAGAAAGTCCCAGGTCCTGACGGAATCCCCCGCAGGCAATCAAAGTCCTGCCGAGGAAAGCCATCTCTGCCATTACCGCCATCGTAAACGTCATCATCCGTCTTCGATATTTTCCGCCTCTCTGGAAAGTCGCCGACATGGTCGTCATTCCAAAACCCGCTTAACCCCCCATCTGGCCCCAGAACTGTCGCCCCATCAGCCTTCTCCCTGTTCTTGGAAAAGTAGCAGAACCTATTCTGCACCTCTGACTCGTCCGGAAGGTCGATTCCAAGGACATCATCCCGCCCGCCCAGTTTGGTTTTCGTAAAGGACTGGACACTTCGCTTCAAGTTCTCCGTCTCGTGGAACACATCAAGGGTGGATTCAATAATCACGAATTCACCGACGCCGTGTTCCTCGACGTCTCTAAAGCCTTCTACAAGGTTTGGCATAAGGGCTTAATCTACAAGATGCACAGGGCCGGCATCTCTATCGGTTATCTTCGGCTCATCTCTTTTCTCCGCCAAAGAAGTTTCCGGGTCAAACTTCAAGACCACACTTCTCACCCAAGAACCATGTCGGCAGGTGTCCCTCAAGGTTCTGTTCTGTCCCCCCTCCTCTTCAATCTCTACATGGGCGACATTCCTACCGTCCCGCACGTTCATCTCGCAATGTACGCAGATGACGTGTGCCTCTTTTCCCGCTCCAGAAGTCCCGGAATCATTGAAGGTCGTCTTCAAGATTCCCTGGAGCAGTTAGGTTCGTGGTACGACAAATTGAGAATAGCAATCAATCCGGGGAAAAGCACGGCGGTGTTCTTCTCGCGGACTGGTCATCGTCGGCGGGTACATGGGCCACCGATAGATCTTACCGTCCAGGGGGAATCGTCCCATGGCGTTCCGAGGTCAAGTATCTTGGAGTCGTAATGGACGCCCGGCTAACGTGGGGCTCGCATGTGCGGTCCGCGATCAGTCGCGCACGACAGATGTCCGCGGTTATGTACGGAATGATGAATCGCCGAAGTAAGTTGGAACCTGCACGCAAGATTCAACTGTACAAGGCCATCGTCAGACCAACCATGACCTACGCGTTTGCCGCGTGGGCGACTGCGGCGAAGTGCCACACGAAAAACCTTCAGACCGTTCAAAACCGGGCGCTCTGCATGGCTCTGGATGCTCCTTGGTATGTCAGGAACGAAACTCTCCACACCGACTCCGGACTAGAGCCTCTTCAGGACTTCATCCGTCGTACCTCCACTGCCGTCTTCAGAGTCCAGGAGCACCCCAACCCGGTCGTCGCCGAAGCCTCTGACTACGACCCTACCCTTCCCTGGGAATACAAACGTCCGAGATCCATCGCCATCTCTCCGCCCCCACAAGGGGCATCTCCCCGCCGGGAGGGTACGTAGTTCACCATAGTCGAGGATAACAAGCCCCACCAAAGCTGAAGGTGGATCGAGTAGCTGGATGCTCGGGTGGGCTCCTCCACAATCGGAAGAGGTATAGGATAGTTCCTGGAACTCTGTTAACGTTCGCGACCATCGACCATCCTTTTCACAGTTCAGTATCAGCCTTCCAGCCGTTAGGTCGCGAACAACTACATTTCTACATCTTTCTTACATCTATACGAGGAGCTCACCAGTACAATTAAGACTAGGGCCGAGGAGTTTCAGGATCAAGACTCGGGATGGACGCTAGAATCAGTATCGCATGCAGAAGTTAACATCAATACCTACAAGCCGCTAGGAAGATCATCCTACATAGAACTACCGAAAGAAATAGTGGATAAGAAGGCTTGCGTTAACATACAAAATAACGACGAAGCCTGCATCACGTGGGCTATCACCGCACCCCTTCACCCAGCAAATATACATAGGAATAGAACTCCTGAATCTAGAAGGTATCAACTTCCCGACGAAGTTAAGGGATATACCTCGCATCGAGATACAAAACAACATCTCACTGAATCTACGGCCTCGAATTCAATGGTGAGACGAAAGTGCATGAAATCGTGGGACCTCTATATTTGAGTAAAGCGAACCGAGACATGCACGTCAATCTGCTGCTGGTAGAAGAAGCACAAGAGGCCCACTATGTGCTGATAACAGATTTGTCGCGGTTGGTGTCGGCATCGCTGTCCCACAAGAAACAGAGGAAGTATTTCTGCGGCGGTTGCCTCAATTACTTTACAACCAACGAGGCTCTGAGAAGGCATACCGAAGGCGAATGTAATGAGATCCTCACCGTCATGCCAACAACAGAGGATAAAAAATAGAATGGGCGAGATGGTACCGCAAAATATCCTGAAATTCGTGAATTACTATAGAAAAATGGCGCTACATTTCGTCGTATACGCCGACTTCGAATGTATGTTGAAGCCTGTACAGACCTGTCAACCCGAACGTATAGCGTATAGCTTCGCGTACAACATAGTATGCTCCTTCGATAGCAAATATAAGAAGTTTGCGAGCTATGCCGGACTCGATTGTCCCGACGTCTTCATACAGCGATTGTCAGAGGAGATTAAAAAATTGTATGACGAACACCTAAAGTTTCCCAAACCCATGAATCGTCTCACCGATAACGAGTTGAAGGCATACGCCGACGCCGCAAAATGCCAAATATGCGACAAAGACCTAAACGATGACAAAGTGGCCGATCACTGCCATTTGACCGGTCGATTCCGAGGTGCGGCATACTCCTGCTGCAACCTAAACTATAAAATCGGCAAAGTGGCACCGATCTTCTTCTACAATCTAAGTGGGTATGACAGTCATCTGCTCAAAGGTCAGCTGGCCGCTGACACTGAAGATATCGACGTCATACCCCTTAATAAAGAAAAATATATCAGCTTCACGAAGAAGATCTAGGTGGATCGACACACGGATAAGGCCGGTGTATCTACAACTATAAATATTAAAATGAGATTTGTAGATTCGTTAAGATTTATGCCTTTATCCACCGAAAAGCTGGCGGATAATCTCGCCGAAGATCAGTTTGAGCATGTGAGAACGCATTTTGAGGACTCACAGTTCAGGTTGGTTATCAGAAAAGGTGTACTTCCGTACAACCATATTACTAGCTACGATACGCTGAGTGAAGCAGCATTGCCGCTCCAACACAGCTTTCGCAACAGTTTGACGGGGAGAGATATAACCAATCAGGAATACAAGCATGCCATAAACGTATGGAATACTTTCCATTGCGCCAGCTTGCTGGAATACTCAAATATATATTTGAAGACAGACGTTCTCGTGCTCACTGACATTTTTGAGAATTTCCGAAGAGTATGCCAGCGCTCCTACGATCTTGATCCGGCGCATTATTACACCAGCCCGGGACTCACATGGGACGCTATGTTGAAGTATACCGGGGTCGCATTGGAGCTTCTGACAGACATGGAAATGCATCACTTCGTTTAAAGAAGCATTCGAGGTGGTCTGTCGCAAGTCAGCCTGCGTTATGCGAAGGCTAATAATAAATACGTCCCCGGTTACGATAACAGCGTTCCATCCACGTTCCTTATGGACTTGGACGCCAACAATCTATATGGATGGGCCATGTCCTAAACCCTCCCCTACGGTAAATTGCCGGGATTGTGGATGAGCCGGAAGGAGATCGAAAGCCTAAATATCGACAAGTTAGATGAGGATAAGGAAACGGAGTACTTTTTGGAGGTGGATATGAGATACCCCAAAGAGCTACACGATGCTCACAACGATTTGCCATTCCTTCCTGAAAGCATCGTGCCTCCGACCACAAAGTTTCACAATCGAAAATTGATAGCAAACCTGCGCGATAAACACCACTACGTCGTTCATCACAGAAACTTAAAACAAGCGATATCTAAGGGACTAGAGCTCATCCGCGTCCATAGAATATTGCGATTCAAGCAGACGGCGTGGCTAAAAATATACATCGATTTGAATACCTCTCTGCGTCAACAAGCAACGAATGGGTTTAAAAGAGCTTCTTCAAGCTAATGAACAACGTCGCATACGGCAAGACCATGGAGAACGTCGGCAAACGGGTAGACGTTAAACTGTTAACCCATTGGGAAGACCTGGAGCGAAGACGGGGAGCACGCTCGTTAATAGCGAAACAAAACTTTAAGAGCGTGAGCATATTCGCTGAAAACTTTGTTGCTATTCAAATGAGAAAGTTGAAAGTAACTTACAACAAACCAATTTACATCGGTTTCGCCGTGCTTGAGTTGCAAAGTTGTTAATGTACAACTTTTACTACGATGAATTGAAAAGAACGCACCAGAACAAAATAATTTTATGTTATACTGACACGGACAGCCTCATCCTACAGATTCAAACGAACGATGTCTACCAGGATATAAAACAAAATCCACAAAATTTCGACACATCGAATTATAACGATGATAATCTTTACGGCATCACCCGACTAAATAAAGCTATACCGGGTAAATTTAAGGATGAGGCTGGCGGTAAAGCCGTAGAAGAATTTGTAGGCCTGCGATCAAAAATGTATGGTCTACGAATTGGTGAGGAGCAGGTGAAGAGGGCGAAAGGAGTCCAAAAATGCGTGGTCCAAGACGACATCAGCATGGGTGACTACATGGAGAGCCTGACCAATGGGAGCTTACTATATAAAACCCAACACGTATTCAGAACAGCTCTCCATGACATCTATACAGTAGAGCAGAGGAAGTTGGCCCGATCACCCCTGGACGACAAACGGTTCATCCATGCTGATGGCGTCCATACATATGCCTGAGGCCACCACGTCATGGAGGACTGACAAGTTTAAGGTGTGTATGCAAATGTAATTAACGTCTAGAAACAAACTGAATGTCGTCTTGTTAGAGATTTTCCCCCACTACCATTCTCACCAACTGTGACATCATCAACTGCGACGTTTACCTTAATAATAGACAACTCATCGCAACTGCACTTGCAGTATCCAGTCAGCACCCATATCATCATCATCAATACTTCGCGATGGAGCAAGGTGAGATTTTCAGCCATTCTTACTTTTGGAAAAATATTAATAATCGTGTATTGTTACAGCCAATGAGTTCATCGACAACGTTCTCAAACTGAGAGAGAAAGCAATCGTGCAAGGACGAGAATTGATCGGACAGTCGACATATGCTCTTAATGAAAGCTGGTTCAAATGGTTAGACGTAGGAATCAGCCCTGCTGCAGGTTACGTGCCTCTGATACGTCTGAAATCACGCAACGTCTGCATATTCTTCACAGATGATGAATGGAAGCAGTTTTGCAAGAACGAGGGAACCAGTTCTAATCATCAGATGGAAGTTAGCACCTACAAAGACTTCGAAGTGATCCGTCTGACGAGTCGCGATCAGCAAATGGTTTTGTCGCGTGAGACATACAATAGCATATACTTTTTGAAGGAGCTGATTGATCAGAAGATATCCCTACTGAAAGGGGGCGACTTTATCAAATTCTACAACACCGTTTTGGACATGGACGGCGATCTATACCAAAACGTAAAATCGCTTTTAACCTGCCATGAAAATTCGGTGAATGCTCTCTCATTTATATTGTATCATACATTATAAGAATTGTTAAAAGAATATTTTCAGTTTTATATTATATTTTCTAAATGTTTATCAGCTTGTCCATTTATACATTTTAGTTATTTCAACTTGTATTAAACCTTGTTATAATTATTTTCCTTATTTAAATAAATTGTTAAAGCTTAAACCGTTTATACGGTTGTTTAAGATGCTTGCCTTGAGCTAGTGAAACGCGTGTCACCGATTTTATTATAAACAATTGTGTGGTGAGGAGTTTACCGATGTGATATTTGTGTCAGTAAATTACACCACAGTCCTTGTAATCACCTTTATATCAGAAACTAAGAAAAAGGGGACGAGCATGCAACAGCTGACAGAGGATTATGTGATGTGGTGGTGTGGAGTAGAAGGGAGAGAAAGAACAAGAGCAGGAGTAGGGATTATCATAAACCAGACTAGAATTGGGGAGATTGCGAAGGTTCAAGATGTAAACGAAAGAATCATATATGCTCAAATAACCCTTGGGAAAGTATTCCATACAATAACGATATATGCGCCAAGCGAAGACGCAAGCAAAGATGAAAAAGACCAATTCTATGACGAACTGCAAAAGACTATGGATGACACACAAAGCAACAACATAATATTAATGGGCGATATGAATGGTAGAGTGGGGAACCAGAACAAAGGAAAGAAAAAATGGTTAGGTCAAGAGGGCGAAAAAATTAAAAATGAAGACGGGTGGAGAAAAATATATTTCTGCATAGAAAATGATCTCATACTAATGAACACAACATTTAAACACAAATGGATACATAAATATACAAGGGAGGAACCATCTCGAAATGAAAAATCTATTATAGACTACATAATGACTAACAGGGGTATTAGACGATATGTGAGAGATGTAAAAGTAAATAGAGAAGCGGAAATCGGAAGCGAAGAGGATAAGAAGAGAAAATAGTAAAAGAGAAGATTAATTGCTACAAACTAAGAGAACCGCAAATAGAAAAGAAATACCAGGAAATACTAGACATAGCGTTAGGGAAAACGCAGACGATAAGAGGCATAGAAGAAAAGTGGAAAAAGCTTAAAGAAGGCATGATAGAAGCAGCAAGAGGAAGTTGCGAAGTAACAAAACTAACAAACAGGAAAAGAAAAAGAATGGCGTGGTGGACAGTAGATATAAAAGAAGCAGTAAAGGAGAAAAAGCAGCATGGAAAGCTCACATAAATGCAAAAGATGTAAAAAATTGCGAGGAATACATGAAGAAGAGGAAAAGGGTGAAAGAATTAATAATGGTAAGCAAAGAAAAATCCTGGAGAGAATTTGGAGAAAAATTACTAGAAACTACAAAGAAAATCAAAAACTCTTCTATGGAGCGATAAAAAATTTGAGGAAGCCAAAACAATATACATTGAAGAACATAAAGGATGAAAACGGTAAGGTAGTGACTGAAGAAGACAATGATAATGGAAGTATGGAAAAGATACTTCCAGACATTACTACAAACAGAAGTAGAGAAAAACACAACTAACACAACTAGAGCGAATATATCAAGAAAAGAATTTTATAAAAGGGTAGGTACAACAGGACATAATAAGGAAAGAATTAAAAAAGTCATATAACTGATGAAGAACGGAAAGCCACCGGGACACGACGAAATTACTGTGGAAATGATAAAGGGACTTAGTGAGCTAAGATTAAAACAACTACTGGAGGTACTATTTAGGTGGTAATATTTTCATATCCAGGGATCTGTCGCCTATGCAGGTGGAAATTAAGAACAAAACGTTGGCTGAGTTCCGAGTTCGAAAGTCTGCAGGTGAAGATGTTAAGCTGCGGTATATTGGTGGTTTGCCTAGAATCGTAATTCAAAAAACGCTGCAAGATCCAACAGCAGTCTACGCCAATCTTGAATTTGTATTATCAGAATGTTCGGGGATTGAATACGAAGACATTTTTATTTTTTAATGCTCTCCTCGTTAACAGTGATTATGATATACTTATTTTAACGGAAACGTGGGCTAATGATAGTTTAGTTAATTCAGAATTATTTACTGAAGATCATGTAGTATTTAGATCTGATAGCGAGGGTGGTCGTGGTGGTGGTGGTGGTGGTGGTGTCCTAATCGCTATAGCATCTGCATTTTTGTGTCGTGCGGTTGATATTTATCCTGATGTGGATTTGCTCCAATATAACATAGATGTGCTTTGCATTTCATTGATTATCAACAATAAGCCTATAAATATTATTACTACTTACATACCTCCATCTACTCCAGCTTTTATGTACGATCATCTATTTCATAGACTTGAGCTGTTGGATTTGTTTGCGCATGATTTTGTGTTTGCGGGTGACTTTAATGTCCGTGATTTGGAGGACGTTACTTGTGGTAAAGCTTATAGCGTTCGTACCTTTTTAGTATCTAATGATGCTAGTCAGATTAATAGCTGTAAAAATCAAAATGACAGACTCCTGGACTTGATCTTTTGCTCGAGGAATGCCGTGTGCAATTGTGATAAAGCCGATTTTGCATTGGTATCAGAGGATCCTCACCATCCTGCGCTTGCTTTCGATTTTACCTACAGCGGATTTACTTATAGTAGGTTTGAGTTCTCTAATATTATGAGATTAAATTTCAAACGTGCCAACTTTCGTCAACTGTATGAGTTGTTTTCCACAACTAACTGGAATTCTGTTTTGGATTGTGATGATGTGAATATTGCATGTGACAACCTCTATTATATAATAAATGACTATTTTCGGCGTTGCGTTCCAGTGGCTGTATCAGAAAGGAGTTCCTTTCCGTCTTGGTTTTCGTTGGAGACACGTCGACTGGTTAAGGTTAAGAGGCATTACCTGAAATTATGCAGATCTAGAGGTCTTGAAGTTCACAGATATAAATTTAAAAAGTATAGAAAGCTTCTTAGTTCTAGCATTGATAGAGACTTCAGGAATTATATATCAGATATCGACCAATCGATCCAGAATGATCCGCATAAGTTGTGGACTTTCATTAGAGAACGTAGGCATGAGACACGTATTCCTGGTTCTATGATGGATGGTGACAGGCGTGTTGAATCTCCTGACCAGATTGCTAATGCTTTTGCCTCGCACTTTTCATCTGTTTTCGTTGACGGTGTTAGTGTTGATTACAGTGAAGATTTTTTTAATACTGACATACTGACCGTTCATAGTTTTACCGAGGATGATGTTTCGAGGGCTGTGGGCTCTTTGAAGTCCACAATGACGATGGGTCCAGATTCTGTTCCTACTTTTATTGTTAAGGATTGTCAATGTGTACTCCGACTTCCATTGCTTCATATTTACAATCTAATATTGCGTCATAGAACCTTTCCTACTTGCTGGAAGACCTCGAAAATAACACCGGTGTTTAAATCTGGAAACAAGAATGAGATAAGAAACTATAGACCGATATCTCTGATGTGTACCTTTGCAGATAATTTTGAGGTAATGATTGCCAAACCAATCTGTAGCCATGTTGTTAATCGACTTTCTATTAATCAGCATGGTTTTGTGAAGGGTAGATCGACTGTGACTAACTTGTGCTCCTTTGTGCAGTTTGTGTCCGGTGCCTTGGATGAACGCGAACAGGTTGACACAATTTATACTGATTTTTCAAAGGCATTTGATGCAGTGCAACATGTTAAAATTCTACGAAAGTTAAATGCTTTTGGTATCTCCAACGATCTGATATGTTTGCTTAAATCCTATTTGTCCGGACGTTCCAATTATGTTGAATATCATGGTTTTACATCCTATCCATATTTGTCTCGGTCGGGTGTTCCTCGGGGATCAGTGTTAGGCCCGTTGCTTTTCCTTATTTTTGTAAATGACATCACATACTGTATATCATCGCACTGCTTATTATATGCTGATGATCTGAAGATTTTTCGTCGTATTGAAAATATTAGAAATTGTGGAATCTTACAGAACGATTTAACTAACCTTGAACGCTGGAGTCTTGAAAATGAACTTCCATTTAATATAATTAAATGTAAAGTGATGAGTTTTACGAGGAAACAACATGTTACCATGTCTTCATATTATATCTGTGATTCATCTTTGGATAGATGTGAGTCTTTCACTGATTTCGGTGTGTCATTTGATGAGAAGCTAACATTTAATTTACATGTGAAAATATCTGCACACAATCGCTAAGAATGCTTGGGTTCCTTACAAGAAATACCAAATATCTCAGCAATGAAGCACTGATTAGCTTTTATAATGCATTTATTAGAACAAAGCTCGAATATTGCTCTATAGTGTGGAATCCATGCTATTTGAAGTATGCGGATATGATTGAGAGGGTGCAAAGAAAATTTTTGAAGATTCTCTATTATCGTACTAGTCACTCATTTCTGCCACATAACTATCCCTATTATCAGTTGTTATCTCAGTTTAATTATATTTCCTTGGAAAGCCGTAGAGTAATATCACAGATGTTTGTATATAAATTGATTAACAACTTTTTTATGCTCCTGACTTGTTGCAGCAATTTAGTTTTCATGTTCCTAGGCTGTGTGCTAGGCATGCATGTCTTTTTATGTATCGACTACCGCTACCACTCACCACTCGCGCTCACCAGTCTTGTCAATGTGTGTAAATGTTAATAGATTTTGCGATGAAATTGATTTGTTTAACATTTCACTAAAAAAATTTAGGTTATTGTTAAGTACTAAATTTAGTGTTGCATAATTGATCCATTTATTTTTGTTTTGTATATTTGAGTATTGATGGAACGATTTTTATTTTATTTTATTATTATTATTATTTTTTTGGTTTTCTATTACTATGATTAAGTTTGTTTTTTATTGTAAAAATTATCCTGTAATTAGCAGCTGTTGCTGCTGTTGGATAATAAATTATTATTATTATTATTATTATTATTATTATTACTAGACGAGGTCAGAATGGAGAAAGTGACACCCGAAGATTGGAGAATAGGAATTATATGCCCAATTTACAAAGAGTCAACAGTATTCAAATTACAAAGGCGTAACCCTGGGTAGCACAGTAGGGAAATTCTATGCAAGAATATTAGGAAGTAGACTTAGGAAAGAAATAGAACACACATTAGAAGAAACACAATGCGGATTTAGGAAGGGACGAGGGACTCAAGATCAAATATTCATTTTAAGACAAGTAATAGAAATAGTAATAAAAACAGGCAGAGAAATACATATATGCTTCATCGATATAATAAAACCATTCGATCGTATAAGGAGAAATGATGTATGGAGAACGTTAGAGACAAGAGGTGTGAATGAGGAATTAATAGAGTGTATAAAGAGCACGTACTACAGAACATGCACTCGTTTGTCGAACCTTAGTGATTATCGTTATGACCATCATTACATTTGAGGTTACTTTTACTGCCGGCGATGCATCACATCACCTCATCGATGCAGCATTGCCACGACAGATAAGTGGTTTAGTCTGTGTTAATTCCGGTTAACGTAGTAATTCTTTTAATTTTGGAAGCGCTACCCTGTTTAACTTGATTTTTCTTTTGATAAGATTTTGTAATAGATTCTTACTTAAATTATAATTACTACAATAGATTTTGACTTAATTTTAATTTTGGATTTACGTAGTTAATTCTTTGCCCATTATGTTGTTACACCCTTGCATCAAATCGCTAACTGATGTCAAAGGGGGACCCCGTCTTTTTTTTTTTTTAATTAAATTTATTTAACTTTTATTAAATGCGAATAGTTATTTCATTCTTCGATCATTTGAGAGGAAGATTTTATGGGGAATTTAGTACCAATCATTTCATGTTACCAATCAATAAACCGAGTCGGAGTTGAGGGTGACAATTGAGTTTCCTAGTATCAAAAACAGTCAAATCCACTTTGCTTCATTTTCCAAAAAATTAAGAAAACTGTATCAGGTATATGACAAGGAATAAATCTACAGCGAATGACTAGTGAATACAGTAGATGGCTCTGAAAACGAATATCTAGAGTGTCTATACCACAAACTGACAGCTTCAGAAATATTTATGTTTAGAAAAGTGACTTGGCTGGTTTTGAAACTAACTTCCGAATATTGCTGATTATGAAAATTAGGTGGATGGACTTGTCTGGTTTTGTAAATAAATTGCATTGAACACTCGCTTACAAACTGTTGTTACTAATAATATTGTTATAATGCCTAGTTTTATATTGTTAAATCAGACGTCTCCTGCTGTGGACTGCAAGCAGTATCTTCCTCAACAAGTTCGTCATTTTGTTGTTCCTGTGGATCTTCATTGTTTACGTAGCTATCTAAAACTTTTTTATAATAACATAAATACCATAGTGCTTAGTTAACAGCGTATTCACATCCCTTAGCTTTAGTTGTTTTGCTGTCACTCCTATAGGAAGAGGAACAGGATTAATAAGGCTTAAAAAAGTAAAGCAAGAGTTGGCGACTCGCAAGGCTGCTGGGGAGCTGGATATTAGACTAAAATACTTTAATGATGTGCCTAAAATTATTAAAACATCAAACTCGTCAAACTAGGTTCGTCCGGCAGTATTTCCATTCCTATTGCTTTGCATATTCGATATCAAAACACTTGAGGCATACGAAGACTGAATTAATTTATTTTTGCAACGGCATATTGGGATGTTATACTGTTCACCGAAACTTGGCTCGACGAGGATGTATGCAGTCGTGAGATTTTTGACACTTCTTATAATGTGTTTAGAGAGAGAACTAGGGGTGGGAGAATTCTTTCGGCTTTTGCTGATAGATGCATTACTTCTCAGGTTGACACTTCAGCTATTACCATATTGGCACCTATTGTTGATTTTACCTTATGCCGATGTGAATTTCAGTATCTGACCGTTTATATTGCAACTATTTATATACCCCCAGACGTCAGTTGTGATGATTTTGATGCCTTCTTAAATGCCCTTGGCCTGCACCTATTGGATAAGCAACTACTTATTGTGGGAGATTTTAATGCTCCCAATTATGATACCCATAACCTTCTTGACAGAAAATCAACAACAACTAAACATTTTATGGAGATACTTAATTTGCGTCAAGTAAATGGTGTTCTCAACGACGATGGTAGACTGCTTGATCTGATATTTACAAATATGGAATGTGAAGTGGAAGTTGTTCGTGATTTGTCTCCCTTGGTGCAGGAGGATTCTCACCATCCGGCTCTTGCTGTCACCCTACAATTCTTTAGGGCTCCTAGAATGGAGAATTTCCAAACAATTTATTCACTAATCGTTCCCCAAAGTGCCATCAACTGCTTCAAATTTTCTTCTAGAGTAAATGTTAAAGTTGTCTTATTTGGATGGGTCTTTGTGGATATTAATAATACAATAACACAACCATCTATGGTGACAACTGAGTCTCGACTGTTTTTATTGATTTCTTATGCAATCAGACTTACAGCTGTTACATGCACATACATATAACATCTCCCTTTCGATATTAAAGTTATCCATATTGTTCTCTTGTCACTGTTTATGTTTTGTTCACTTGTCATTTCATTTCTGTGGGTTATGTTAACATCATCTTCCTTTTCTTCTTCATGTATTCTTGATATATCTTCGATATAGCTTCCGTAGTGCTAATTTAACTACTCTATACACCGATTTAGCTTCTTATGATTGGTCCTTTCTATCAGGATTTCATGACAGTAACGAGGCGGTGGCTGCCTTCTACAATGCATTATATTCCATCATAGACCGCTCAGTTCCTAAAGTTAGATCCATCGGTCGTCGCTATCCTGCGTGGTTCACTGCTGATGTTATACATTTAATTCACATCAAGGACTATTACTTCAAGAAATGGAAAAATACGAAGGCCGTGCTCTATCACAACGAATTTAAACGAGTGAGACGATTATTAAAGCACAAGTCGCAGTCCGCTTATAAAAATTACCGAAATCGACTTCAGACTGAGATCTTAAGCAACCCAAAGAACTTTTGGAAATTTATTTCCTCTAAACGATCTGAGACAAGGATTCCTGGTAGGATGCTATATGATGGAAAGGAATTTGACCAGCCTCCGGAGATTGTCAACAAGTGGCTGGCTCTTTCTGTGAGAGTGATAGTGTGATAACCGTCCTTTCAGTTACTTTCCATCTTTCGATATCGGTCACATAACCGAAGAGGATGTTAAAATTAGTGCGGGAAAACTCAAACCGGATATGAATGCAGGAGACGATCTTGTGCCGAGTTTCTTAATTCGTGATTGTGCTTCAGTATTAGCTTTTCCATTATCTATACTCTTCAACTTAGTCACCACAACATCTACATTCCCAGATGTGTGGAAAGTGAGCAGGACTATACCTGTATTTAAGAACGGTAAGCGATCAGACATCTCCAATTACAGGCCGATAAGTATGCTATCCAATTTTGGTAAGATTTCCGAACAAATTCTATGCTCTAGGATATATCGCCATATTCTACCATATCTGTCGATCCATCAACATGGTTTTATGTCTGGTAGGTCTACTGTTACAAATCTGATTGATATTACGTAGTATATTTCATCGGCAATTGACTGCCAACAACAAGTGGACGTTATCTATACTGATTTTTCGAGAGCATTTGACTTTATTGATCACAATCTACTCCTTTCTAAGCTTGACTACATGGGATTTTGTCCCTCACTGACACAACTCATGACATCTTAATTACGAGATAGATCTAGTTATGTATTTAACAATGGATATACATCTAACCCCTTTCCTATATCTTTCAGGAGTCCCGCAGGGATCCAACCTTCGTCCCCTGCTCTTCAGTGTCTACTTAAACGACCTCTTATTGAAGCTCAACTGTCAGTGTCTAGGATATGCTGATGATCTCAAAATATATAGGGTAATTGATTCGCTAACAGACTGTATCTTACTGCAAACCAATCTTGCAATTATTGATGAATGGTGTAAGCAAAACAAAATATCTTTAAATGTTAATAAATGTGCGGAAATCTCTTACACTAGATGTGATGAACCACTAATATTTGATTACTCCGCAAAATCAGAGCTGATCGCTAGAAAGCTTGAAATTAAAGACTTGGAGTACTCTTTGACTACAAGTTAACTTTTTCTCAACACGTGCACTCAGTTGCTGCATCGGCTTCTAAATCTTTAGGTTTTCTGATTCGTTCGTGTAGATCTTTTAATGATATAACCGTATCGGACACTATATTGTGCCTTGGTGCGTAGTAAATTGGAATATGCTTCTGTAGTATGGTTCCCCTACTATATGAATCAACAGCTCTGTATTGAACGCGTACAGAAGAGATTCCTGAAATATATGTCCTTCAGGGCTACCGGTATCTACCCTGAAAGAGGTGCGGGCTACACCAGTCTGTTGAATCAACGTCGTGAAAAGCATAGTGGCAACTTTATGAGTGACTTATTAACAAATAAAATTGACTCTTCTACACTGCTTGCGTCTACCAACTTCAATGTACCGGCTCGAACATCCAGACATTATTCTACCCTTAACTTACCAAGAGCCAGAACTAATATCTTAATAAAGTCTCCTCTTTATGTAATGTCAAATAATTTTAATGTATACAATTCAGAACACTTTTAATTTAAATTGAAATGGGTTACTTTGGAATGACTTTTGTTTTTAATGTATTTTTAGCACGTTATTGCGTTTAGATTCGGAATATTTTATTTATTTTCCATGGTTTTGATTCTATTATGTCATCATTTTTTTAAATTATATGTACTTACATAAAAGAGTTCTCAGTTACTTTATTCTATTCTGTATATATTTTTTTGTATTAAGTGCTACACATTTTTATTTATTATAATGTGTTGTCCTGTAATTGACGTTATGCTGTTGGACAAATAGAGAACTATTATTATTATTATTATTATTAATCAGCGGTGTTAGTGAAGAGGGGAGTCAATCCCAGTAAATAAGGAGAAATATTGATTCACTGCACACTATGCACTAGCATTAATAAGGAAGTTAATTAAATAAAAGGTAAACATGTAGGAGTGAACATTATAGGACATGGTCGCTAGTCAATATGTGAGTAATCGGTGATATGGTTGGACGTCAAATACACCATAATTATACCATATTCAACGGTCTAGAACTCCCACTCACCCATCGAGTACTACGATTCAACGAGTTCACATGTCTGAAATATTACATTCATTAGAACACCTTCCTGAGGAACCAGTCCGAGAATGAGTTCTAGATGATTTTTAAATTAATGAACAATTCCGTTTACAGAAAAACGAAGGAGAACATCGATAAATAAGTATATGTTTAAATGTTAACGTATTGAAAGGATTTGAGGTGAAGACGAGACGCTGGGTCCCTGATTGCAAAACAGAAGTTTAAAAATATCAATATATTTAGAGATAATTTTAGAGTAATTCAAATGAAGATACTTAAAGTCGTCTGCAATAAATCCGCATATATCGGTTTCATCGTCTTGAAATTGTCGAAACTGCTAATGTATGACTTTCACTACAACTACCTGAAACGGTTGTACTAGAATAAAATACCATTATGCTATATGAATACAGATAGCTTCATACTATACATTGAAACTGAGAAGGTGTATGTCGATATTAATCGAAATTCGCATACATTTAACACAACTGATTATGAATACAATATAATTCATACGAAATAAGGTCGTGCAGGGAACGTTTAAATTGAAGAATTTATCGATTTTCGATCAAAGATGGTCAGACTTCAAGCAGATAACTGACAAATTAAACGTGTGAAGGGATCTGACCAACGACAATGTGCTGTATAAAACGAAGCATCTATTCAGGACGGCTCTCCACGATATCTATCTAATATGGAAAACAGGAAATTGGCACTACCATGCTTGAACGATAAGAGGTGCATCCATACGAATAGGCTAATGATATACATACATACGCCTAGGGTACAACAAGACCATCAAGACTGAAAAAATAGAAGTTTAAGGTAAAAAATGCAATTACCATCCAGAACCAAACCGAAACTTGTTGTTCCACGAATTTCTTCACAACCAGATTTATTATCATCAGCTTAAACAACACGGACAACGTGAATATCTACAGGCACATAGGATATCTCTCGTATTGAACCAAGGTGAGATTTTAAGACATTTGTATTTTTATGAAAATATTAATGTTTGTATGTTATTATTGTATGTGAACGCCAGTTTATCTAACGGTCAATATATTTTTAATAAGATGCAATGTCTGAGTGTTTTTAACCGACTCGAATGAGCCGCGGACAGCAGCGCGTTTGTCATGCGAAACATTAGTAACATGTACTACTTGTAGAAGCTGATTAACCAAAGAATATCCCTATTGAACACTGACTTGGATATATGCGTTTAAATGGACGATGATGAGCAAACAAGACGGTATAGGAGCTGTGACGTCAGCACTTACTATCCAACGTCAAACGTCTTTGGTTAATCAGTGAAGAAATTCGTGGAACAACAAGTTTCGGTTTGGTTCTGGATGGTAATTGCATTTTTACCTTAACCTTCTATTTTTTCAGTCTTGATGGTCTTGTTGTACCCTAGGCGTATGTATGTATATCATTAGCCTATTAGTATGGATGCACCTCTTATCGTTCAAGCATGATAGTGCCAATTTCCTGTTTTCCATATTAGATAGATATCGTGGAGAGCCGTCCTGAATAGATGCTGCGTTTTATACAGCACATTGTTGTTGGTCAGATCCCTTCACACGTTTAATTTGTCAGTTATCTGCTTGAAGTCCGACCATCTTTGATCGAAAATCGATAAATTCTTCAATTTAAACGTTCCCTGCACGACCTTATTTCGTATGAATTATATCGTATTCATAATCAGTTGTGTGAAATGTATGCGAATTTCGATTAATATCGTCATACACCTTGTCAGCTTCAATGTATAGTATGAAGCTATCTGTATTCATATAGCATAATGGTATTTTATTCTAGTACAACCGTTTCAGGTAGTTGTAGTGAAAGTCATACATTAGCAGTTTCGACAATTTCAAGACGATGAAACCGATATATGCGGATTTATTGCAGACGACTTTAAGTATCTTCATTTGAATTACTCTAAAATTATCTCTAAATATATTGATATTTTTAAACTTCTGTTTTGCAATCAGGGACCCAGCGTCTCGTCTTCACCTCAAATCCTTTCAATACGTTAACATTTAAACATATACTTATTTATCGATGTTCTCCTTCGTTTTTCTGTAAACGGAATTGTTCATTAATTTTAAAAAATCATCTAGAACTCATTCTCGGACTGGTTCCTCAGGAAGGTGTTCTAATGAAAGTAATATTTCAGACATGTGAACTCGTTGAATCGTAGTACTCGATGGGTGAGTGGGAGTTCTAGACCGTTGAATATGGTCTGCTTAAGGTTGCGATGATGTATAATGCAATGCTGTTTGTTATAGATTTTGTATGAATTATGTTTTCGAGAAGGAGCTGATGGTCGTTTCGGACATCGTTCAATAGCGTTTCATCGTTGTCCGCAATGCTACTAACGTCGAGGTGATCGACTTCATCGGGGTTCATCCACTCGAATTTGTTGTAGGACAGCGATTGAGACATAACCCACATAAATCATTAGCACCTCAGACTACTAGGTAGGTTGATGGGACACTGCTGTCATAGCCCGTTAGGTATTTATTTTTGACTCTTGCATGGTGAAAACTAACTTGGGATAAACCACACTGAATACTCATATTCTTGAAATTATCAGTTGTTGTTGTATTGGGTTGGGTTCAAATCGTTTGTGAATCGTGATATACTTATAAAAATTAAAAATTTCCAAATACGTCTGCGGACAGCGGGAGGTCGGTTTTAAGGTAAGTATTCCAATATTACAGTAAGTTGGAACGAATGATCGTGTTCTAGATTACTATAGTGTATTCGTAGTCTTGATCGCTAACGCCTTTATCTGTCAATGTGTCGTGGAAGCTGTTCTTGGGCAGTAGAGTCGATTCATTTAATTTTCGTACTTGTTGATATTAGTACGGGTATGTGCGTTTGTTATGAACTTCAACTGTTAGTCGTACGTCTGCACATATTAACATTGATTTTAAGAAAAAATTTCATCCTGTTTCTCAATAGATACCGCCATAAATCTGAACGAGTCCATAAATCGCATTTTAATATTTATTTTTCGAAATACATCTACCTTATCGACATACTGATCCGATGTAAACATCTTGATAAAGCTGATATATTTTTCTTTATTAAGTGGGATAACGTCGATATCTTCGCTATCGTCGTCCAGCTGGCGTATTTGAAGATGACTGTCATATCCACTTAAATTATAGAAGAAAATCGGAACGAGTGTAGGTAGTGCGCAGTTGAGGTTAGAACTGGAATGCGCTACACCCCAGAATGGTTAAGTCAAATGGAGGTGCTCTGTTACTTTATGTTCGTTTAATGCCTTTTCGCATATACATATGTCATTTTTCGACTTCAGTGTTATGCTCTGCGCCCGCTGGCAGTGAGGTGGTCCATGTGTTTGGGGAATTCCATGTGACGGTTGTATAGTTGTTTGATGTATTTCCGTCAATCGTTGCACGAAAACGTTTATTCAGTCCGGTACAGTGAACGTTGTTATGCTTATGCATAATACCCATTCCACTTGTATTTGCTGTTTGAGACTCAGACCAGTATGATTCTATTGGTTTACACGCAAAGTCGATGTAGACCATAATACGTAGCACCATTTTTCGTTCGTGATTTACAAATTTTATATCACCCCAACAATCTTGCTTTCTTCTTCGTGTCGGTTATCGTCACTACGGTTAACATTCTCTTACATTCACCTTTGATATATCTATGATATTGATACCGATCGAAACAACCTGATATCAGAACATAATGATGTATTGATCCTCTTCCATTAATAATAGATAGATATGTATATACTTTTTCCCCTTGTTAAATACATGGTCGATACAACTTCCTACATTATCGTCTTTATGATGAAGTCAAGTCCGTATACATTTACATATTGATAGGTTGGTTTCGGTGTCGATGTGACCAATACCTTTAATTTCACCATAAACTTAACTCATGTTAGAATGAGACTTTTGCTCCTCTTATGCCAACAGTATATAAATATATGTATCCTTTTCCGCCCCTTATTAAATACACGGTTCATACAACTTCGTGAGATTTTGTTTCTGTATTGAAGTCAAGTCTGTATACGTTTGTATAGAGATGTATTTGATGTGTTCAGTATCGTATAATTTCACCAGCAACTCGGTTCCTTGCGAGGTTAGGACTGTCAAATAATGCTGGTAGCTTCACATTGTACATTTATGTCGTTTGAGAGGTTTGTATAGGTAAATGGATATTTTGTCTAAAATAATCGATGAATACAATCATACGAAACATCGATCCATTCAGGTTAAATCCCGTATTCTTACGTGTTTAAGTAAGGTGGGTAATCCCAACGCATATTTAATTGAAGATGTAAACGAGAAACCGATTGTGGGGTGTTCCTATAAACAGGAATTGCAGAAATTCAAATATGAGAACGTATACTCCCTCGAAGGAGTTTTACCTAGAAAATGAGATCGAATTAGTGGGATTTTATAACTTCCACAGCAGTTGGATAAACATTCTTACGTTGTTTTGCTATACTTACTTATTAGTAAGATTGCATTATTCTATTACTGCATACTTATTATAAATATTGTTCCACCCTTCAAATAAAATTCATAAAGTTTATGATGATATCTTTCATTCAGTATAATATGTATAAAATTATTTTACTCCGTTATTATATTTCACTCGTTGCACTGTTTCTTGGAAAGCGTCGGTCCATCGATATTACCTTCACGTCGGATAATACTGTTGGAATATCCTATATTTATGCAAGTTTTCATGTTGTAGGTTGTATTACATCATGGGGTGCCTGCCTTATCATTATTTTTACATTATGGTTCCGGGTGATTTTTATGATGTACATATCCTCTTCAAGTTTAAGAGAATTGCTGTTCAGATGCGCATGGAAGCAAAGGTGTTCATTGTGTGATGTAGCCGTCGGTAAGGTTTGGTCGCGGTATCGAAAATGCTGTTCCAACATGCTATTCGCCGGATGGTTCGTTATACTTGGTGGCTGCTTCTCTTCTGAAACATCTCGTTTCTTGGTTATGGAATCGATATTATGCGTGTTCTTATGTCGAGGCAGACTATCCGATCTCGTAAAGATTTCCTCACATATGGTGCATGTGTAAGATTTATTATTTAAGCAGGGATGTCTATTCAATCCATCTTTTCTTGCAAACGTTTTGTGGCATATCTCACACTCCATCTTAAACTATAATATTGCAGTCTATTAGGGAAAGTATGCGGTGAAATTTAAATAACTTACCTAAAATATGCCTGCCCAACCACGACGAATACTAAGTGATAATGAAAAGCTAAACCAGTAGGAAATCAACGCCTAACTATAAACACTAAAACTATATACTGGAGGTAAAGATGTTGAAGTTCACGACCTAGCTGTTAGAAAGCTGTCAGTAAATGAATTAGCTTTTATATGGTTTATCGATATTCAATCAGAATGCGATATTTCATATGATGCGATCAATTAAACTTTGCAAGTGTTTTTCTACATGTATCTTAATATATTAATAAATAATGGACTGGGTTTCATTAAATTTGATTTTATATTAACTTACACATTTAACACAGAACTGTCGTTGAATCCTGTTTGTAACGTTACATGCTCGTATCAATGGACAGAGGAGCCCTGTATTACGTAATTTTATTAGATGCCGACTGTATAGGATCGTTATAGAAAATCCACATATCTTACTGAAAGATACTGATTTCTATCCGTCTACGACCTGACCGAGCCTGATATGTTTGACTTTGTTGATCTACAATCCATTATTGTTGGTATAAGTGTTCCAGTTAAACATAAGCCTATGTGATACGTTTTAATAATTTACTAACTAATTGATTTACGTTCCATTTCCTTATAATATCGTATTAAAGTATAATATCTAAACCTATTTGTGATGTCTAATGATGTAGCGTACTGTGATTAGCGGTCGGTCAATCGTATGAAGCTCGGGTCATCTCCCGATTCCTCAGTTTGGTGTATTTTACGTTCAAACGTATAAACCGATTCTTCACGTTACCGGTGAGCGATCGTCTCCTGATCCTCCATCTTCTGGTGAAATGCCCAATTCCCTAATTAGGCCTGTTACCACCTACAGCTCCCTGTACTCCGAGCAGCAGCGACACCTTCCGATCGAAAGCGACACTACATACAGCCACCTGTACTACCGGCACTACATAGGTGCCCTACTGAACAGCGACACCTCCCGGTCAAAAACGGTTCCATATACAGCCACCTGTTTTACCGGCATCTACGGAACAGCGACACCTAACGGTCAAAAGCGTCACTACATAGAGCCACCTATTTTACCGATACTGCGCAGTTATCTACCTTACCGATCAGAAGGGCGGTAGCTTTGAATTTTTCGGGGAGGGGTTGTCATGAGTTTTAACCCTCCAAACAGGGGTTGTGGCTCCATTTCCATACAAGCATGCTCGGGGTTGTGACTACCTTCCAGTATACACGCTCGGAGTTGTGGTTGAGCGGCTGAGCGGCGGATCCAGAACCGGCCATCTCTCTCCACTCATGGATGTTCAACCTCTCCATAAATGAATCGGATTCGACTTCTATATGGAAACGAAAACCCAGGAAATTGCATACATCGCCTACTTAACTAAGGCTAAGAAGGACATACATGTCAATCTGCTATTGCTGAAAGAGGGACAAAGCGTCAATATGTTCTGATAACGGAACTATCTCCATTGGTGTCGGCATCATATGTATATATATATATATACCTACCCCAAAGGCGAGTATAATAATGTAATAATGAGTATAATAATCAAAATGATGCTAACCGTGCATTTCACGGTGTATTACTGCAGCCTCTTTTTCCAGCACATGAACATAAATTAAGAAACGAACAATTACCGGCATATTCGATAGTCCTGATCTTGCAAAAAGGTACTGGACATATCGAGAGCTAAAACAGCCTGTTTATAAACATATACGGGTAATTTAACATGTAGACGAAAATTCAGGAAGTTGGTCTACGCCGACTTTGCGTATGAAAGAATAGAACCGTACTAGTCCAATCCTCAAACAATAAACACATAAAAAATATAGTATTAATTAACGTACACCGGACTGACCTGTGCCAATGTTTTTGTGCAACAATTGATGACATTAAACAACTATACAACCATCACATGAAATTTGCAAAAGTATACCCGCCATACCGACAATGGACGCAGAGAGAACTTCTTTCATTAGAATATGCTAACGATAGGTGGGGCTGAAAAGAAACGTATATTTCTTGAATAATAATGAAGATACTTGATACATCAAGGTAACTTTTCGCGGCATTATTGACAATTAAATTAAGGCTATGAGCTACGCCAGGGACAAAAAAAGGTGACAGATTTATGTATATTAAGAATTCTTTTTGCAGACCATTAGGTTTGCCTTTCACATTAGCGCCGTTGTCATATCCCTGGTCTCGCACGTCAATAATATCTATATTTAATTCTTTTATATAACACAATAAAACGGCTGTTACTTCTTCATCACTTGTATCTCTAACTGGGCAGAATCCTAAAAATGTTCTAATTCTAATTTTTATGTTCTTTGAAATATCATATATTATTATTTGTTCCTAGTGACTAACATCACAGTGCAATTTAATATAATTGAATAGTATTTACATATTTTCACTCTTGTGTCAGCAACCAACACAGTCGGCATAATCACAATGTACATCTCTCTATTTGGAATAGGGATCGACATCGATGTGTTAATACATATAAAAAATATAAAAATAAAATTATAACTAATAAATTATTGGATGCTTGGTCAGTTTAAAAATGCAATACTTTCTGTATAAAGTTACCTTTATATAAAAAGGCAGACACATGGGATGATGTGAATAAAAGTGTGCTAAATACTTTTAGCTTTTACTTATTTTATCTTGCCCTCCCTAGTAGGTTTTTCCCTGGATACTGTGCACGCCTTGAACCACGGAACAGCTTGGCCTTGCCAATACAGATGACTTCATACTGCAGATTGAAACTGAGAACGTGTATGCCAATATTAATTGTAGTGAACTGAAATCTGTATATGTACGTTTGTAGAGAGATGCTTTAATGTGTTCAATACCATAAAGTTTTACCAGCAACTCGACTTTTTGCGAGTTTAGGACTGTATAATAATGCTAGTAATTTGCCATTGTACATTTATTCAGTTTGAGAGGTTCATATAAGAGGATAGATATTTTGTCCAAAATAATCGATGAATACAATGAAATGAAACATCCATCATTAAGATTAACGCATCTTAATGTGCGTATATCTACATGTTAAAGCAAAGGCGGGTAATTTCAAACTAGATTTGATTGAAAAAGTAAACGGGAAACCAATTCTGGGAAGTTGTTATAAACAGGAATTGCAGAAAGCCAAATATGAAAACGTATACTGCGCAAAAAAGATTATACGCCGAACAGAGGACCAAGTTTATGTCAAGTTGCTGGAATCTGATAGCAGATAATCTAAGGGACTTTCTCTTTCTCTTTCGCATCCATGTAAAACTCCATAAAAAACCGGATGTCCACCTTTCAAAAAATTGTATTATATTTATTATTATTTCCCCTAGCAAATAGTCGGTATTTTCTGCGGTTTACTATACAGGTTGATCATGCAGAGTCCGTTCTAAAACTATCCGACCATGCATACATAGTTGTTTGTAAAAGAATTGGACAAAAAAGTGTACCAGAATGTAATTTCCGGCTCTTGGGCCGTAAAGGCCCTGTCTGTAACGTCACCAGGCCGGGGCCAGTTTCCAGCGGGAGCGAAGGTGCTAGCGGCTCCCGGCAAACGCTATCCTTCTGGCGGGGTGCTGTAAAGGGGGCTGCACGTGGGGGTACGGCGGGTGCGGCATGCGGGGTGGAGGGTGATGGGGGAGATGTATTTAGAACTGTAGCGGTGAAGAGCGAGAAATAAAAGACAGAAAAGAAAATGAGCGACAAGGTAGTCGAAAAAGTCGGTCTCGTATTTCAACATTTAGATGAATGTACGCTGACAAATATGGACAGACATTTACTTAACTCGGCGTCATGAGGGATGGGTCAAATTTACCCGCCATTCTTTTAATTGGTTGTGGTTTTATAACTGCACGTGCGACGATGCCGCTCTTCTCAGTAGCTGGAGATATTGAACATCCCTAAACGTTTTTAATTCTAAATCAGTCGGACGGCGATCGCACTTCGAGTTATACGCGCTGAAAGTTAAAAAAGGTAAATATGACCCCCATTCCCGTAGCTATTTTGCGCGATGTGTATTTTATTTATTTTGCGTCTCTACATACTATTTTTACTTGCTAATAACTACTTCCAATTAACTTTTTATTATTGTTTTCTAAATAGTAATTGGTTAAGTTCATCACAGTGAAAATCTGATAAAAGAAAGAAGTGTTTGTTATATTTAAGCTAGGGCAAGTTACTTTTGTTTTCTTTTTAAAAAATAAAAATAAATATATTTTTGTTAATAAAGTCATGTTTTATTACCTTAGTAAAGTCAGATATAATCAAAATTTTATTTTTTTATAAATATAATAAAATATCTGGAGTTCAACAATTGGGTAATTATGACCCAACCTCTACGTCCGTGTAACTATTTCTTGAACACATGAATAAGAATGATATTAGTGAATAAAGAATTTATTCATGTATACACCTATTTTGCTTATGTAAATTATAATAAATAAAAAAGCATACAGATTTATACAATGGTATTTATTTAAAGTCTGGTTTTTCCAACAAACCTTAATCAAACCTTTACCTTATCAAACCTTAATCAAACCTTTATTGATTACGGCTCTCCAGCCCAAGGAATTAAACAGCTTCAGAAAAGTGAGTAGACAGTTTAGCGTAATTCAAGCAGATATTTTATTTCTTAAACGTTGCAAGAAAAATAATGTTTTTCCAAAATTTATAAAAGTTGATGTTTCAAATAATTGTAAGCAATCCGAAAATGTTGTAAACTGCGCGAAAAGTTGCTGGCTTAAAAATGAAATAAGATATTTGTATGGAAAAAGGAGTAAATTAGAATTAGAGTTATACACTTTACATTTGAAAATAACCCGTAATTTAGATGAAAACAATTTCCAAACGTGGTGTGATTTTCAAACACCCGTTAAAGAACATTGTCAACATAGGTTAAAAACAAAAATCTATAACCACAATAGAAAATTCAGAAAGTTGTGCCCAAAGAAAGATAGTAATAAGCACGTGAAGGAGTTTGAAAATACACTACTAATATGTAATCAATCGTCCGAGACTTTTACTAATGCGGAAATTGCGCTCTTAAATAAAGGTTTGAAACATAGCCTAAACGGGGAAAGACAAAAATAGAAGAACTGATCGCGGATATAGAAACGGGTATAAAATAGTTAGATTCGAACACGAAAGAATATGTTAGGAACGCCTGCAAAATTAGAATTCAGAAAAATTTAGAAACTAAAACGAGTGGGCACATTAAAAACGAGATGCACATTATTAAACGGCTCAGAAAAAGAAACTGTTTTTATCTGAAAGCGGATAAAGGGAATAAAATTGTAATCATGGACAAATTAGATTATTTTGAACGGGTAAACAGCATGCTTTCGACCGGATCTTATCAAACAGTTAAGAAAAATCCATTACCTTCGATGATTAGACACACGAAGGATACAGTTAAGGAGTGTCCAAATTTAATTGACAACAAGTTAAAACTTAAACCAGCTATTTCGACCCCGATCATACCGAAAATGTTCTGTTTGCCCAAAATACACAAACCGGGTAAAACAATGAGGCCTATAGTATCGTGTATCAACTCCCCTACTTATAAGTTATCAAAGTGGCTACTAAACGAATTTAAAACTTTGCCTAAGAGGACGGATAGCTTAGAGATTGAAAATTCAGTAGATTGCGTGAATAAGATCAACAGAATGCAGTTGGAAGAAGGCGAAGTTCTAATTTTGTTCGACGTTTGTTCACTCTTCCCCAGCGTACCGATTAATGAAAGTTTAGACTTTTTAGTGGATTTTCTTAGAATGAACAATATCGGCGACGTACGAATAGCTGAATATAAAAGGTTGACTTCCCTTTACATGAAACAAAATTATTTTCAAATTAATAACAAAATATGCATACAACAGGAAGGCACACCAATGGGAAACCCATTATCTCCTTTCATCGCTAATTTATTTATAAGTAATTTCGAAATGGCGATGAGGAGAGATAGTGAATATTTTCCTAGAGTGTGGATTAGATACGTGGACGATATTTTTGCTGTTTTCGATACCAGGAAATGTTCGGTTGATAATTTCTTAGGACAACTAAATTCAAAATTCGACACAATCAAATTTACGGTAGAAGAAGAAGTGAATAATCGTTTCCCATTTTTAGATAGTTTCGTTATTAGAAACAATGGTAATAATAAATTAGAAGTGGACGTCTCCAGGAAAAGTACAAATGTCAATAGGTTTATAATGGCGGATTCGAACCATTGCATGCAACATAAAATGTCGATTATCAATTTCTTATTCAATTCAATGTCGTTTTGCTTTCAAACCAATTTCGATATGAAAAGGAGGAAGTGGGTAACAGTTTTATCTAGAACATTGATGTCGCCAAGGTTTCTGTGTATGTTATCAATTAATACTTCTCTCTTATCTACTTCCGAATTTTTTATTAACAGAATATAAATTATTATTTATCGAACGAATTGTTTTTGTTAGATAAGCGATATGAAAGTCCATTTATGTGCATGTATTGATGCTGTCACATGCATGACACGAAACACAATGATCCAGTAGTTTTTGAATTAAGATCCTTCAACGTAGTGACACATGTAAAACGTGTATTCGAATAAATCATTTTTGATTGTTTGCATCTGTGTTCTTAACATAATAGCCGAGCCTTCTCAACACTGCCATCAACAGGTTATGGGCCCAGGAAACGTAGCTCGCATTGAACCGCTAAATAAAGAAAATTATGACACGTGGAAACTGCAGATGCAAGCAATACTCGTCAAAAACGATGCGTGGATATACGTAAACGGTGAATCAGTGAAACCGGATATTGTTGAAAATGACGAGAAAACCGCGATTGCTGCAAAATTGTGGTGCACAAACGACAGCAAGGCGAAATCAGACATTATTCTTTCGATAAACCCTAGTGAATTGAAACAAATTAAGGGTTGTGAAACGTCGAGAGAAGTGTGGCTAAAACTCGAAAATATTTACCAATCGAAGGGACCAGCGCGGAAAGCAAAATTGTTAAAGCAGCTGATTTTGCAACGCATGGAAAATGGCAATGACGTGCGGGAACACATACGCGGATTTTTTGATGTGGTAGATAAACTCGGTGAAATGGAGGTGGACATTAATTCCGATTTATTATCGATAATGTTACTCTATAGTTTACCGTCGAATTTTGAAAATTTTCGTTGTGCGATCGAATCACGTGATGAGTTACCATCACCAGAACTGTTGCGAATAAAAATAGTTGAAGAGAACGACGCGAGAAGAAACGATACTGTATCCACCGCTTGCCAAAACGCGTTATACGCTAATAAAAGTGGAAGAAACACGCGGAAACCTAAATACCCTTCGAAGAAGACTGACATGAACACCGGTAGTGAATTCAAATACCGTTGTCATCGATGTGGTAAAATAGGACACAAAGCGGCAGATTGTTGGAAGAAACGTGACCGTGATCGAGAAAACGCGAGCAGAAGTGAAGAAACGGGTCTTTGTGTATCAAACGGATTACAAGACGACTACGTACTCCAGGCAACAAACGCGAAAAATAGCGGAAAATGGTGCTTGGGCAGTGGCGCAACTTCACACCTAAGCAACTCGATTCGCGATTTTGTCAACACTGAAGACGTCAGCAGCATCGAGCTGAATCTTGCGAACAATAGTTCGACAAAGATACTCGCGAAAGGTGACGTGCGGTTCAGTGCTGATGTTCTGGGTGAGATCAAAAACTTTAAGTTAGAAAATGTCTTACACGCGCCGGACTTACGCACGAATCTATTATCAGTCGGGAAAATAACAGACAAGGGTTTCAGTGTATCTTTTTACAAAGATCGCGCAACAGTGAACGACGAAAAAGGTGCTGTTAAACTGATTGCCGATTGCAATTCTAAAGAAACACAATCTTTAGACGTATGGCATCGGCGCTTGGGGCATTTAAATGAAAAATACCTCATGGAAGCAATTCAGAAACAAACGCTGACCGGTATTAATGTTAAGAAGCCAAAGGGGAAGTTGAATGGCGAAATTTGTTTAAAAGGGAAAATGACTAGAAGTCCTTTTCCTAAGAAGAGCGAACGAAAGACGCAAATTTTGGACATCATTCATTCTGATGTGTGCGGTCCTGTACGCGTAGAATCGCTCGGACGAGCCAGATATTTCGTCACCTTCATTGACGACTGTTCTAAGTGGTGCGAGGTACGTTTTTTAAATGCTAAAAGCGATGTATTCAATGCATTCCAAGAATACAAAGCTTTAGTTGAAAATTCCAAAACCAAGAAAATCAAATGTCTGCAATCGGACAACGGGACGGAATATAAGAACCTGAAGTTTGATGTATTCGTCGCTGAGCATGGAATTGCACGAAGATTTTCGATACCGTATCACCCCCAACAGAATGGCACAGCAGAACGAAAGAACAGAACATTGCTGGACACTGCAAGATGTCTTCTCCTGCAATCCGGGCTACAAACATCATTCTGGGCAGAAGCGGTTTCGACAGCGAACTACATCAGGAACAGAAGCCCAAGTTCCAGCTTGAATGGGAAAACTCCCTACGAAGTATGGACCGGTAAGAGACCAAATGTGTCATACTTTCAAGAATTCGGATGCAAAGCGTTTTGTCTAGACACAGAACCAGGCAAAGGGAAATTTTATTCCAGGGGAAAGCCTGCAATTTTTATGGGATATTCTGAGTCATCAAAAGGGTATAGAATGTGGTTGACTGAAGAGAGAAAGATCGTGATATCCAGAGACGTCAGGTTTATGGATACCCTTCCTTGTGCTCCGACAACCTTTGAAGACTTCATACCCGAAGACATGTACTTGGATGATGACATTGTGAAAACCTCATCCGAAGATCGCATATTAGAGATCGAATTAACTCCACTCCAAGTCGAAGTTGATGAACAAGATGACGTCATCGACAACGAAATAAACTCGAATACAAATGTACATTGCATTCCACCAGTAAGAGGACCCGGAAGACCTAGAAAGGTACGCACTGGACTGAGGGGAAGACCTCGACTTCAGTACCAGGAAGTCCAAGAGGAGCAAGAAATCAATGAACCACAATTTGCAGCCTTGGCTGAGATACCACTGAAGCTAGCCATGTCTGGTGAAGATGCACACGAATGGCGGCAAGCCATTACTTCGGAGATTAAATCTATCCTAAAGAACGATACATGGCAGTTAGTTCAGCGCCCTGCAAACAAGGAAGTAATAGGAAGTCGCTTGGTACTTCGGAACAAATACAATTCCGAAGGAATGCTGGAAAGAAGAAAAGCCCGATTAGTCGCTAGGGGCTTCGCACAGCGTCCTGGAATTCATTTCAGCGAAACTTTTGCTCCTGTGGCCCGAATGAGCTCCATCCGTTTGCTGATGGCACTTGCAGTCCACGAAAATATGTCTATTCAACATTTGGACATAACCACGGCTTACTTGAATGGAAATATCGAGGAGGAATTGTTCATGGAACTCCCCGAATTGTTAGAGGAATCGCTTGAAACGATAGTGCACACCGATAAAGCGGTTAAGGAAAAGGCAAGTATTATGTTGAAGGAATTAAAAACCGGAAACAAAGTTTGTCTTCTTAAAAAGTCGCTTTACGGGCTTCGCCAAGCCGGGAGGAATTGGAATCTGAGATTGGACAAATATTTGCGAGAACTTGGAGCAATACCAACAAATGCCGATCCATGTGTGTATTACATAAGAAAGAAAGAAGTATTATCTTACATTCTTGTCTATGTTGATGACATTTTGATCGTATCCAAAGACATGCAGTTGACGGAGACAATCAAAAGAAGTTGGCACGTGAGTTCGAAACAAAAGATCTTGGGCAAATCAAATATTGTCTGGGAATAGAATTTTCTTGGAAAAAATACAAGATTTTCTTGAACCAGCGTGGGTACCTCAAAGACGTATTGAGGAAGTTTGGCATGGAGGAATCAAAGCCAGTAAGCACTCCTATAGACGCAAACTCCAAGCTAAACAAACCGAAGTTCGAAGTAGACCCAGAAGTGCGAAGATTACCATATCGAGAGTTGGTGGGATCGCTGATGTACTTAGCTGTCTCTACCAGACCGGACATCGCACATGCTGTAAGCAGTCTTAGCCAGTTCAACGACAACTTTGCCAGTGAACACTGGACGGCTGCTAAACGAGTCCTAAGATATCTCAAAGGAACGATGGACTACGGAATAGTTTTCGAACGAAACTCAAAATGTCTGGAAGGCTATGTCGATTCCGATTGGGAAACTGTCCAATGGATAGGCGTTCTTACACGGGATATACTTTCCTTTTAAGCGGCGGACCTGTTTCATGGGATTCCAAGAAGCAAAGGACAGTGGCTTTATCATCGACAGAAGCAGAATATATGGCTCTCACAGAAGCTTCGAAGGAATCGATCTACTTGAAGGATTTTTTGGTAGAATTAGGATTCGCTAATCTGGCTGCAGGGACCATATATAATGACAACCTGGGAGCAAAGAAGCTTGCTGAAAATGCTACATATCACGCACGCAGCAAGCACATTGACATTAGACATCATTTTGTTCGTGAGGCTTTAAGGGATCAACGAATTAGCGTTCATCATGTATCCACAGACAGCATGGTAGCAGATATGATGACAAAAGGACTACCCAAAGAGAAACATTTGAAGTGTTTGAAGCTATGCGGCCTGAGAGAATCGTGAGTGAAAGTTTTGTAGACTTTTATATCGAGGGGAAGTGTTAGATAAGCGATATGAAAGTCCATTTATGTGCATGTATTGATGCTGTCACATGCATGACACGAAACACAATGATCCAGTAGTTTTTGAATTAAGATCCTTCAACGTAGTGACACATGTAAAACGTGTATTCGAATAAATCATTTTTGGTTGTTTGCATCTGTGTTCTTAATATAATAGCCGAGCCTTCTCAACACTGCCATCAACAGTTTTAAATTTTGCATAATATTTATTATTATTGAATAAAGAATTTTTGTATGTGCTAAAACTAATGCCAGGCATTTTTACCAACACTGTTCGCTTTTGTAATTATGCTATTACAATCAATCGATACTGCATCCATTTTCGATGTTAAACCAACAAATTCACTAATAGCAGTACCTGTCATCTCATCTTTTATTTTACCTATAATTTTCTTATTCACAGAAGGAACAGCTCAACAATTATTCAAACTTGTAATGTAAAATGTAAGTTACAACCCTGCAAAATAATGTTGTAGAAATTGGAAGGGGAAGATGTTACGCCACGTTGGGCGCCAAAATTCTTATTACGTCGTATATTGACGCCACCGTTCGTAATATTAAAGACAGAATTTTTGCGCCAAAAGTGGGACGGGAGAAAAACACCCCCATCCGACTTTGTCTTGGTAAACTGTTCCTGAATTTCTATTTGAAATACATCTTGGCGAGTTCTTTTCTAAGAACTTATTCGATTTACACGTATCGTCTCATCTTTTCGGTCATCTTCAAATTTTTTTATTTTGCTTTAGGGGAATATTGTGTCGTTAGTTTGAATTTAGGTATCGGGAAGTTGTCCGGAGTAGAGAATTTTAAGGTTTCTCTCGTTTTCTTTTTTTATTGGGGAGTTTATAGGAATTTGAATTAAGATGGAGCCCAAACTGATATTAATCGTTTACATAAAGAAGAATTCGTGTATGAATTAAGAATTAGGGGTGTTAATGAGGAATCGACGGTTAAGATTATCGCCACCGTTCTCTAATTCCAAAGACAGAATTTTCACATTGCATCGTGAATCACATGCAAACGCGCCAAAGGGGCGATAAGGGTAGTAAATTGTGGTAGATGATATGCCGACAAATCGTCTTACGTCCGATACAGATCTTGGGTGAGGATACAATAAGATAGAATTCACTTTCTCAGGGTCTACCTGAAGGCCACGCTTATTTGCGATATACCCTAAATATTTCAATTCAGACCTACACAACTGACATTCGAAACACTGAGCTTGAGTCCAGCTTGATCCAGACGTTTTAAAACCTCCGATAATATCCGCAAATGAGTTTCAAAAGTTTGAATAATGATAATAATATCATCCAAATAAACGAATACATGAGGCTTTAAGTCTGCTCCAAGAACAGCATCAATAAATCTTTGCCGTATATTTGCGGGATTCTTCGGGCATAGGAATTTGAATTTACGCAGACCGCATATCTAACAATAAGGAAGTGAGAAATTTCGCATCTCGAAGTTTGTCCAAGGTATTCGAAATGTAAAGTAAGGGGTAGACATCTTTTGTGTAACTTTACGTAGTTTTCGATAATCTACGCAGAACCGATATGCACCATCCTTCTTCAGAACCATTAAAATAGGGGATGCCCAATCTCTATGAGATTTTTGAAAAACACCGAGTCATATTAATTCATTTAATTCCTTGTCAACGAGAGCCTGCATAGCGGGAGAAATTGGATAATATCGTTGTTTAATTGGCGGTGACTTACAGTGAATAGTGTGAGAAACTAACGAAGTGCAACCCAATTCACCATCTCTGCTATTCATAGGATTCTCAGAAAACGTCCATCCAAACGAAGATCAGGTACAATACCAGGCATATGCCAAAAATCTGCACCTGAAATAAGCGAAACGATAACAGACGCAACTAACAAAATCTCCACAACATGGATCTAATCGCCTAAATGAATCGGAGCGGAAACAACCGATGACATCACATTTTGAACAGTCAGCTATAATACAGGTGGACATTCCCTTGGACGTAGGTAAACCTAGAGTCCATAAAAGCGCACAACCACTCTCCCCTCTCCCCTGCAATTGTTCTGGAAGCACCACTATCAAGTAATCCCACCATTAGTTTATCCAAAATGGATAGGGAAAGATACGGACACTCTTCGTTCCGAGCACTGGGTAAAATAAAGTTCAAAATTGCCGCGTGTTCTAGGTTATTCGGTTTATTGTAGTTTTCTCGCCTTGTCATACGACCACCTAAAGAGACCTGCGTTCATTTCCCGAACAACGACTACAATTTGCTTTCGTTACATTCGTTTTACCACAATCATAACAATGCCTTTTCGACGGAGCACGACATTGAGATGACCTATAACCTTCTCTAGCAAAATTCCAACAAGTTCTTTCCGGTCTAGAATGAGGGTCGACATTTGCGGTTGCTAAATTTGAGTCCACCTGTATATATGCGAGATCCGTTTTCATGGCTCTATTTCCATTTGGTGGTGGTGCAAATGATTCTACGGAAAGACGCCTAGCCTCCAATTTGCGACATAACTCAATTAATTGATGAACCGAAGCAGTTTCTATTAATCCTAATTGCGATTGATAGAATGGCAAGATATTTCGCAAAAGTATACGGGGCTGAACAGATTTCGGAACTGGAGTACTAAATCGTTGAAATAAATTCGAAATCACTGATACATGAATACCTATCGACTCATTTTGTCCTTGTGTTTGTCGTTTAACCCCTTCAGCAATCTATCGTCATAATCTGCAGGTAAGAATTCTGTTCGAAGACCAGTAACCAACTCCTCCCAACTTGAAAAAATCTTTCACTTGCTCGATACTAAATGAATGATTTGTCCGAAAATAGATCTATTACCGATGTAAACAATTGTTCCTTAATGATATCCCGTGCAATTCTTATTTCTTCCACTCGCTCCAAAAATACACTTAAGGACCTATGGCGATAATCCTAGAATTACCCCTTAGGGGCTCACTGTTAACAAGTTTAACAAGTGAGATAGATAGATAGATTTATTTGTTCCATCCTGCTATTGGGTAGAAACTCGTCAATGTAAATGTACCTAACAATACATTTAAATTAATAATAAATTAATAATAAATTAAAACTAATAAACAAATTAATAAACTAATAATAATAATACATTTACCATATTAACCCGTGTTATCTAAAATCAGTCTCCAGGTATTCGTCAACTGTGTAAAAGGCATGCACAACAAGTATATCTTTAATTTCAACCTGGAACTGCTTTTTTGGTTTTATTCTGGCACTTGACGGTAAGTGGTTATATATTTTTAGCGCCATATAGTTCGTAGATGTTCTTGTTGTATTAATTCTTGTTTTGGAAAGTACTAGGTCATTTCTTCGGCGTGTTCGATAGCTGTGATTCTGTGAGTGCGCCGGAAAGGAGTTGAACTTATCATAAACGTACTCTAGGCAGGTATAGATATATGTGGATGGTAGCGTAAGTATTTTGCATTCCCGGAACAAATTTCTGCAACTAGCCCCATATCCTGCCTTGGTAATAATTCTGAGTGCTTCCTTCTGTTTAAGGAATACAATACAATATGTATGAGGCCCTGGACACGAAGTGGCCGTAGTATGCGGTTAGAGCCGCCTGGTATGTAGATAGCTGCCTGACCCTTCTGATGACGCACAGTGCCAATGTCAACTTGGTCAATAAGTTTTGCACATGGGAAGTTCATCTAAAATTGCTGTCTATATGCAGACCCAAGAAAGAGTTCGGGAATTTAGCGCTCCCGAGGTACCCGAGCTAAAACCTAAACTAAGGAGTAAGGTAACGTACCGAGGGTTGCGTGGCCGCAGGGTTGTGCGATATTTAACGTTCCCATGGGGGCACTAGGCGAAATCTCTTTGTAATTAGCCTTATCCGATCAAGCGGGGCTCTGATCGGGCAAACAGATACTTCCCTAGCTACCCTTCGTACAGCTGCGCTATCTGGAATTTACAAGGCTAAAGTGCAAAAGCTTGTGAAAGAGGGCCAAGATTACATAGAGGCTAATAGAGCCATAATCAAGGCCAACTTCACTAGGCATGCACAAAAGGCCATGTTTAGTCCAGATAAGGAAGTTAGGCCTCAATAGACGGCGGAGGCTACTAAACGTAAAGAAAGGGCGAAAGTCCAAAAGGCGAGCTCGGAGGGCAGTACTCCCGCAGGTCTTCCGAAAGGCAACGGGCCAGAAGGTTTAACCTTTAAGGAAGCTGCTTTGGAGAGGATCGCCGTAGTATGCACTGACTATCCAGCCACTCAAATGGAGCCGGCAAAGCTTAAGGCAGTTCAGGACTCTATTATGGAGGCATTACAGAGTAAGGGCTTCAAGTCCGCTTTAAGAATACACGTATATGCGGAAGAACCTCTCTCAAAGCTTCTAAATCTAATTAAAGGAATAAAGCTGGAGAACTTACTCTAAGGAGGCATGAAGACCACAATAGATGTGCAAAGGTCGCAGTGGAATAGGCATCATTGCCACCTCAAGTAATCTTATCTTATCTTATCTTATCCCCAGAATTAACGAAATTCCACTGGAGAACCGGGACCGGACGAATTGTGGGTCGAGATGGATCAACAGAAGGTTGTGGTATGTTCGGAATGGGAACTGAAGGTTCGCTATCCAGATCAGAATTTAGCCGTACATGTGAGGCCATTGCTCTAGAAGAAGCCCGCTGAAATTCCTTAGCCTCTGTCCGCAATTCCATCGAGAGCGTGATTAAACGTACCAATAAAGCAGATCGAGTAGCCATTTCATTCGCCGTAACTGATCTGATTTCGGTTAGCACGACCGACAGCATATGGAAGCTTCGCAGAGTATTTAAATACAAGGTCGACGACAAAAATCCGAAGAATTACTAATGGAGTCACAAAGTTCGTCAATATTGCCTTGTAGAGCTCTAAGATCTTCTTCAAAAGTGTATGGGTAAGGGACGCACACAAAATGCGAGGATCGTTCAAATGGTCGCAACGCACTAAGATTTCTGCGCATAATCTCAACCGTCGATTACTCAATAACACCCCTAATTCTTAATTTGTACACGAATTTTCCCTTATGTAAACGATTAATATCAATTTTGCATTCCATCCTAATTCAAATTCCCAACACAGAAAATAAAACGAGAAAATCCTTAAAATCCTTTCCTGCGGACAACTTCCCAATACCTAAATTCAAACTAATGATACTATATTCCCCTAAAGGGCAATAAAAAAATGACCGAGAAGATAAGACGATACGTGTAAATCGAACAAGTTCTTAGAAGAGAATTCTCCAAAGTGTACTTCAGATGGAAATTCAGAAACCGTTTTCCAAGACAAAGTCGGATGGGGTGTTCTCTTCCTATGGCCCCACGTTGAGCGCCAAAATTGTTGTTACTTCGTGCATTGGCGCCACCGTTTTCTAATTCCAAAGACAGAATTTTTCCAAAGAGCTCACTAATTTTCGCCCTAGGAATGAAGAATGATGTTCGCTGATGTGCCAGCCAACTGGCTGAAATGAATTCCAAAAAAAAAACTGTAAATTAGAGCGCCACCTGCTTCACACTTTACTGTCAAAACCCTGGATAAGCAGGAATCCTGGAGTTGGTCAAATCTCTCGGGTTTAAAAATTGGTTTGCGGTAGTAAAAAGGGAAAAAACCAACAAATATAAGCAACCAAAGAGTTGACAAGTCTTTAATAAATATAGATTTGAAGAAAGATCATTTTTAAAAGTAAAATATGGGCAAATCGTCAAAAGGAAAGTAAATGTTTTCATATATTTTAAGTGTACTAATTAATTAATACCTATTTAAGATGTGTGAATTTTAAACATTGACTCGAAATTTGCAGTTTTTTTAATGGAACTTTAAATAATAAATTTAGTTAATTAAGTTGGACTCCAAATTTACAGTGGTTTGACTCTAATACAAAATAAAAAAAAACTGAACCAAAGTTGATAGTTGGGTGCGACCTAGCTGTATGTTCCCTCGGCAAAGGGCGGCGAAGTGGGATCGCAGCTCCAGCGGTAGGCCAAATGACGGCGTTTTTTCCAATATAAAATAAAACGGTCAAGATGGATAACTAAACAGCTCAGACGAGAACCGGCCAAGATTAAAACAGCCAAGATTAAAATGGCCAAGACCAGAGCGGCCCAGAATAAAAAAAAGCGGCCCAAAACTAAAACCCCTAAAGAAACAGAAAATTGTAAGAATACGATTACCATACAGGATATAATGAACCTCCTACCGTTAGAATGCGGTAAAACACCGGATTTCACACGTGCTTTGATTAGTCCGAAATTAATCGGCCCTTCTGATCCTTCATCAATAACCAACGCCGATTTGGCAACCCAAAATAATAAAGAGGCAACGGAACTGCTATGTATTTCCCTTAAAATCCGACGTAGTGCTGAGATTTCAGATGATCAAATCCCTGAAGGAAATCATTTCGCGAAACAACGTGTATACTCTACAAAGGTCTACGATAATCTGACCTAACCCCAAAGATACGTCAAACGAAAAACGGATATTAATTATGCAAGTGGGTCCACTCTATTGTGGAAATCGATAAGCTATCGATAACGTAAGGATATCGACCGCAAGATGACTCACAAGGCCATGAAATAAAAGCAACAAGTAACGATAGAAATCACGGTATGCGCGAAGATAAAAAAAACGTCACAAAGATCATTCAAGTTCCTTGTAATAAATTAAACTGTCCGTATCAGTGTATAACAATTTTAAATTAGTAAAACGATCAAGTGTTTATGGGTTATTAACATAAAAATAGTTGAACAGAAAGTACATAATGTAGCGTGTAGAGTATTCACATATTTGTTCAACGGCTTCAGAGAATTATTCACGTCTAATATATATTGCATAAAGACACTTCCCTCCATTTTTAATTTTTTAACAAACCACTTTATCGGTTTGCTGCTACCGTTATAAATTTCGAAATGATTCCATTTTTGATTCAATGAAAGCATGAAAATCGTTTGCTAAACAACACTGTAAGGAATATGGTTCTGATATTTATATGTATGAGATGTCCACTAATTTCGATTTAAATTACTATCGCCATCATCAGCTATTTTTGTGAGCCTTTCAACATCGGCAAAAATTACCCACGGTGACACTATCTATTTGCGATAATTATTAAATTTCAAGTTGCTACCATCTTCCAGGAGATTTACCTTGACAGATTCGAATAATTAGCAGTCTTGCAAATATAATTGCAATTTTGTACTAATTGCGCATTTTTGCAGCTATTTGATTCTACAGAAGTAGACAATCTGTCCAACCCCAAGCCCGCCGTGGGAAAATTATGCTTAATTAGAAAACTACTTTCACTATTCGCAGACGCGCGTTTCGCGGTCATACCGCACATCAGTGCGACTGTGTGAAGTAGTTTTCGTTTCTATAGAAGCTCTATATAAGCCCGGGTGTTAGATGTTCGTACATATGAGAGTTCAATTACGAAATTCGGCCATAATGCACTAATTGCGCATTTCAAATAGCTGATATTTTAACAAAATAAAATGTAGAGGACTCTCTCTAATCGACCTAATAATAAAATTAGGTTCGTTAATGGGCAGTTAATAAGTAACCGTGCAAAGGCTTACAAAATAAGCACAATTTGCATATGCCAATAATCCTGTAGGAAATTTTGACTATGTCAATCGCAAAACGCAACTGTTAGTTTTTCATATACTTTCCCTCGTAGCACTCTATCAAACACTTTCTCCATATCCAAGTATTGACACAAATATCACATCGGTAAACTCCTCATCACATAATTGTTTATAATAAAATCGGTACCACGTGTTTCGCTAGCTCGAGTCAAGCATCTTCAACAACCGTACAGACCGGTCCTATTCTCTATTCCAGGCTTTATAAATTGGCACTATTTGTCCCACTTCCCGTTCCTTTGGTATTTTTCCTTCCTTCCATAGTCTGTTTAGTAGTTTTCTCAGTATTGTGCTGCTTTCCGCTCCCATGTTCTTGAGCATTTCTGATGTTATTTTATCTATTCCTGCTGCGTTTCCATTTTTTAGCCCTTTGATTGCCACTTCTACCTCTTGGTCTGCTATGTTTTCTATTTCGTTTTCAAGGTCTTTACCCGTTCTCTTGCCTTCTTCTATGTCTGGTTTGTAGTCTTTATTTAATAGTTCTTCAAAGTATTCCCTCCATCTTTCCATTGTTTCATCTCCTGTCGTTAATAATTTCCCTGGTTTATCTCTTATTCGTATATATTCATTGCTTTTGTCGCTTCTTTAATGTTCTATACAACATCTTTCATTTTATTCCCGAATTCGTCCCAAGTTCTTTGTTTTTCCATTATTATCATTTTCTTTAATTCTTTCTTTCTTCCTTATATTCTTTGTAGTTACTCTCGGTCCGCTTGTTTAAGTGTTTTTTCCATTTCTCCTTCTTTATTTTTATTTGCTTCTTCATTCTGTCGCCCACCAAGCGGTTTGTTCCTTATACTTATTTTGTGTGGTTTTCCCGCATACCTTTTTTGCAGCTTATACAACTATTGTTTTTAATGTTGTCCATCTTTTGTTTATACTCCTATTGCTTTACTAATTTCTTTTTCGTATTCTTAAGTTATTTTTGCTCTTTCAATTTGTATGCTCTTAGCCCTTCACTGTACATTTTCTTTTCTCCTTCCTCTTTTCCTATTTCTGCTTCTTTCTCTATTTTCGCTACTAATAGGTAATGGTCACTTCCTATCTCGTACCCTCTTTTAACTTTCGTAGCTTTTATTTTGGCTCTGTTAACCCTTTCTATTAGAATGTAATATATTACTGCCTTTTCTTCGCTGCTTATTTATTCTCTTGTGTATTTATGTATTTCTTTATGTTTAAAAAATGGGTTGGCTATAATGGGGTCTTGCTCTTCACAATAATCAACCATTCTTTGCCCGTTATTTGCTTTCGTTTTTACCAACTCTTGCATTGAAGTCTCCCAGAATATATATATCGCCTTTCAATTTCTCTTCTCTAAACTTGTCGACTGCACCTCGTATATTCTCTGCGCGCACGATAGGACCGGCCGTTTTTGCTTCATCGTCTTCCTCGATAGTCCGTACACACGACATACGTTTTTTATTCTGATGGTACTCTAGGTCAACCGCACGCTTCAATTATTGCTTGTGCAATTATTTGGAACTTACGGTTCTAACTTTCCTTACTTTATTCTTACTTTCTATTCACTATATACACTAAGTTCAAACCACAAAAAGTAGCGACACTACCGTAATAAGGCTCGTTTTACGAGTTATTTATTGCGAGGCTCTCGGTCACGTGCGTTCTCTTTGCGATTCGAAAATCAACTCAAGAAACATAAAAATACGTTTAGATAAATTAAACCCCTTATTGGACAATTTTAGTTTAGTTCAAGAAGGTATAGACGAACTGTTTGAGAATATCGCTGAACAAGCGAGCGAACGCGAGGAGTTTGACACAGAATATTACACACTTTGTGCTAATATCTAAGAAACAATATGCGTTGAAAAGAAATCGCAAGCTAGATGAAATATCACAAGTGAATTCAGACATTACTGACTCTGATAATAATGTATCTAATTCAAATAATGTTACTCAGCCTTTCAATTTTAATCCTGTTCAGGTTCAATTGCCGATTTACCGACGTTTAACGAGGAATATACGAAATGGGTAGAATTTAAGGATAGGTTTAAGGCATTGGTGAGTAATAGCACGATGTTGTTGGATGTGGAGAAGATGCATCATTTATTTTCATGTTTAAGCAAAGAGGCTTTAGAAACAGTACAATCAATACCGATCAGTGGTTCCAATTATTCGATTGCATGACGTGCATGAAAGGCTATGTATGAAAACAATCAATTAAAAATCAGTACGTATCTGCAACTTATATTAAACTACCCGAGCTTTATAAAGGAATCATCTGAATTTGGAGGGCTCATCTATTCTGCTAGGAATAAAGCATCCGTCTTTGCCGACCATATGGCAGGCATTCAAGATGCTGACGCCGCTCCTCCGGAGGATGACGAGGATCCCGCGGCGACGTTGGATGAGGACCGCCATTCGTGACCTGAAGTCAAAAAAGTTCCCGGGTTCCGGCGGGATTGGAAACGAGCCTCTCAAGACGTTTCCGGAGCGAGCTGTGGATCGTCTTCTCGTCATAACCAACGCGGTGCTTCTCCGGTACTATTTCCCAGACATACGGAAAATACCGTTATGCTACCGAAGACGGCAAAAGATCTTGTGTTCCGCCAGAGTTATCGCCCCATTAGCCTTCTACTTGCCATGGCAAAAGTGGAGATTGAGAGAAAAAACCTTTGATCTAGATACCCTCCCGTCTGAGCAGTTGGGTTTTGGGGCTGGAGCCATAGAGTTTTAACTGTGATGGTTGTTGATGAACGCAATCCGCGAGAGCATTGCAAGTAAAGAGGCCAGCGGGGCGGTATTTACGCCTTTGATCGTGTGTGGCATGACGGCCTCATATACAAACTCGCCAGTCTTTGATTGGGGAGGGGACGTTCGTGAAGTTGATAGCCTCCTACCTCTCCGACTGCAGTTGTAGGGTGAGAATGGGAAAAACCGTGTTTTTGCCCCTTACAACATTCCGGCAGATGTTCCTCAGTGATCTCTGCTAGCTCCAGATTTGTTTACATTATTTTTTCACGACATTGCCAAAACACCAGAGATGGTGCTAGCAGTGTATGCTGATGACACAGCCTACTTCACTACACATAGAGTAGAGCACTTAATGTGGCACCGTCTACAAACCGTCACGAATTTACTAGAGGATTGGGCTTCCAGGTGGAGAATGGTAATTAATGAGGATAAACGAGTAGCCCTACGATTTACTAAACGCTTTCGTCCCGCCCACGACCATCACAGTGGACAGTACCTGACACGCTTGGGGCCCAAGTGCCAAATACACTGAATTACATTGGACAAGCGTCATACCTGGTATCCCCACGTGCAGGCGATCACTGCCAAATTCATGGCAATGAGGAACGTACTATACCCAATGCTGTGCCGGAGAGGTACAGTTCCACTGACGGCGAAGAAGACGTTATACTTGGGAATACTGAGACCAATTATAACCTACGCCGCAATGGTGTGGATGACGGCAGCCCCATCGGCACTGTAGACTTCAAAACAAGACATTGAGGATTATCACCGGTGTTCCGTGGTTCATGCATAACGACCGGACACATCTCGATCTTGATATACCTCCTCTTGAGGATTATTTACGAACCATGGCGGCGTCAACCTGGCGCAGAGCAGAAAACTCGGAACACCGTTTGGTCAAGGAGCTGGCGATATTGAACCTGGATCGTCCACCGCCTCGGGAGGGGGTACAACGAATCGAAGAGGCTATCCAGCATGTTTTGTAGATGGGCTAGAAAAAGCAAATTCACCTGTGATATGTCCATTTCGCGTTCCACGCCGTGTTTGTTAATAAACTCCTTTACTTTCCATAACCTCAAGGCGGTGAAGAAGAAGCCGTTATGCCAGAGATGTGAGCTCTTGGAGCTTCGGCTCCAGCTCGAGCAAGAGAAGCGGTCCATCTAAATACCTTCGCAATTTTTATAACTCGGTTAAGAATAATTTAGAGACTTTAAGATCTTTGGGTGAACCCGTTGACCAATGGAACACTTTATTAATCAACATGCAAGTAGATAAGGTAGATAATCCTATTAAATGTAAATGGGAGCGTTATAGCGCGAAACAATCCGAGAACGATAACACTTAGAATAAGCGCTCTATAATTAGTGCTTTAGTTATATTACTAAAGGTACGGTGGTGACTTGCTAGAAAAATGAGAGCTTAGGAAATCACTTACAATAAATAGACAAGAAAAATCTAGATTTCAATCAAAAACCAAATCACATTCAACTGCTCAAGCGACAGTAATACAATGAACTGTTTTTATTGCAAGAAAAATCACAATATCTATAAATGTGATCAATTTTTAGGGCTTCTCCCGACTGCTAGCTGCAGCTGTGTCTTAATTGTTTAAGAACAAACCATGCAAATAATCCACTTGTAAGAAATATGAAAAGCTCATAATATCCTTTTACATCTTGACTCTCAATCAAATAGCAAGCAAAAGCAAAGAAGTCGTACGAATCATACTGTAGATCGAGTATGCAATTTAGTTACAAGTGGGTCATCCAATTTGGCTGAAAATTTATACGGATGTACATATATGTCTGAAACGAGGTTCTGCAAGGTTTTAGCTCTAGGTATCATATACCTTGAGCACCACAGCCCTCTCTGTAGAGGTCCCACCAACCCCGCAACGTCAACCACGAAGATTTTGTAAAGTTTGACATGTTGCCATTGCAGAACTATGGTAGCTGTGATGCTGAAATTCAACATACTAGCTCAACTTGTGCCTGTGAACATGACAAATTTAGTATCAACATCCACAAAACAATATATAGATCGCAATTTAAGCTCAAAGTGGCTTCAAAATTACGTCGCATAATGCACAAGCCAAATTTTGTTTTGACACTGTACAACTCAAAAACAAAAACAGTTGCTAGGTTCTACATTTACCAGTGCACTACCCACCGGCAAGATAATATATTTCTGTAATTTTAGAACAAAGGCTCGCATACTTGTGGAGATATTAACACACAAACATGGTACAAAACACTTAGCAGCCAAATCTAACCTATTTCCAAAGTCAAATATCTCAATGTGGTACCACTCCAAATTCAATTTTTTTATACCACTGGCAAGAACAGAATTTTTCTACCAGTATCATATTTTTATATTTTAGTGTTTTTTTGGTTTAAGGAAGAACAATCCCCTTGAACATGGTGCTATTTCTTTCGCGAAATCAAAATTAATTACAGCATTCTTTAGATATGGAGATCTTGCAAAGTTTGTCATGTCACTATTAAGGTACCACAATAACTGTGATGCTGAAATTTAACTTACTAGCTCAGTTTGTGCCAGTGAACAAGAAAAGTTTACTGTCAACACTCGCAAAATAATATGTGAATCACAAATTGAACTCAAAATGGCTTCAAACTTACGTCGCGTAATGCACAAGCGTAATTCAAGTCATACTTTGACTTTAACAGTGTAAAACTAAAAAGAAAACAGTTGGTAGGTTGTGCTTTCACCAGTCCACTAACCAGCTGCACGATATTGTACTACTGTAATGTCAGAACAAAGGCTCACATACTTGTGGAGATATATATATATATACACGAAACATAGTGCAACATGAAAAACGTTTAAAAGCCAAATCTTACCTATTTTCAAGTCAAGTATCTCCAAAAGGGTACCATTTAATTTGATTTGTGTTGATGTCACTTGAAAGAGCATGTTTGTTTCTACAAGATCTGTCTTAAGTGCTTTTCTGATGTCTTTTGGATTAAAGCATAAAAATGTCCTTGTACATGGTGCCCTTCATCTAGTCCAATGAACGATAATTTCATTAGAGAAACCCTCGCGTTGGTCCATGGTGGCGATACCAATACCAATTCTTAACAATTGCTATTATAATCCCGCTAAGCATTGTAAGCTCGTCAGCTCTGTCAAGAATTGGTAACCCCATCGCCTAGGAGCCACACCCGATAGCTGGGCAAGGACAGCTACGGGCTGTCTCCTTATTGCAGGTTCCGAAGCCTCAAAGTGGGTATCGGTCTTAGGATCCCAAGCCTGATAGTGTGTATCTTTTGTTGGTTCCCAAGCCTGATAGTGGGTATCTTTTGTTGGTTCCCAAGCCAAAGCCATAATATTGAGTAATTGGACTTGAATTGTTTTAATTTGATTGGAATCATCGTTCAATTTGTGAAGCAATCAATTCAGGAAAACTGTATTGTCGTTCCATTGCTGTCGAAATTGGTGCTGCAAAGACACCAATAATTTGTTCTTCAGCAATCTAGCACGTGTTAGATTTCAGAGGCCAGTGGAAGGAGTTAGCCACTCCGTGAGGATGCATAAAATTTATTGAAGCATTATGGTCATCAATTGAAATTTCGGAGATATTTCCGATCCACCAGTTGTTGTCATATATGCAGGCTACATATTGCCCTGGCTGGAGATCTAGAACAGACACATAAGGCAAGTCCGTTGCACCAGATCGATCCACATGTATGTGTCATTTGACGCCCTTGAGATATGAATATGTTTTCTATTTATTGACACAAAACAGTGATTTTCACGTGTTCCAGCTATAGTATGTTCGTCTTTGAATCTTTCCTCTTCCACCTCCTTTCCTCCTCACACCTTCTTCAGTAAAAATATAACTAGAAGAAGGTGTTCCGAAAGCGTTTGTAATCATTCTGGAAATATAACTATCATTCAAACCAGTCTTGTTTCATTGACGTAATTGTGGTAGAGAAGTATCATATAAGATAAATATAAAAAGGGCACGAAATATATATATATATATATATATATATATATATATATATGTATGTATATATACCGGGTGACAGAATAAACTGCAATGCATAACACTACGCGATAAAGGACCAAAAAATAATAAGAAAATTCCTATACACTAATGTCCGATCGCTTTTTGTTTTCACGCTATAGGCTGTTGAGGTTTTTAAGCTGAAGCTGGTTTTAGTCGCGATGATGCTTTGAACATGCATAATATGCATTATTGGACCGGTGAACACCCTCATCATGCCGTAATACGGAATCACCAGTTTTCCATTAATGTGTGGGCAGGTATAATCGATAGTTATCTAATATAGTTCGATTGCCAAGACGATTGACAGGCGAACCCTACCAAAAAGCTTTTGGAAAATGAACTGAACACTTTATTAGAAGATGTCCCATTAGATATTATAAGAAGAGTGTACTACATGCATGACGGTGCGCCAGTTCACTATTCTCGAAGAGCACAGGAATTTATTCAAAGAAGATTTGGAGATAGGTGGATTGGTCGTGGGGGCCTGTTCCGGACCCCAATTTGTCATTAGATTTGTTGCCATGATTTTTAATGTATTTGTTTTTGTTTTTTTCTCTTTCATATATGTAAGTTGCTAGGTAACGACACAACAACGCGTCTGTCAATATATTTTTATAAACACACAATTCGAGTTCTATCAGGTTCTACCGCTTTACAAGCATTATTTCTTTTAAAGTGTTAACATTTCAATCCTCAAAAGTGAAAGCACCGCCTTCAAGATTCATCGAAAGTGAAAACCCAGCGTACAAGATCCTACATGGTCCTTCGAGCCGGATGTGGCTTGTGAAGGCGTCGTAGAACCCATCATCACCAAAATAGTCATCAAGATCGTCAACAAGATCACCATCAAAATCATCATCAAGTGGTGGACATCGAAAAATCCGATCCTGCCATCAGTGTCATCCCCAATCGACCAACATCAAGACAACAAGCAAGTAAACAATAACAAATTACGAAGCGTTAATACGTAAGCGAGCGGGGTTAAAAGGTCAGACAACCCGTTTATCCAATTATGTAAAGGGGTTAAATAAAGACACTTTAGATATCAACGATTACGGGCAATTGCAAAGCCGTATTGAGAATTTGCCTATCATTTGGTCACAATTCGACAATATTCAAAATGAAATAGAAGCTTTAGGGAGGAATTCAGACGAACAAGAGCAAGAGCACGAGCGCACCTCGTTTGAAGAACAATTTTATCAGTCTTCTGGCCTAGCGCGGGTAATGATCGAAAATTATAATAAATGAAAATCAAAAAACGCTTGTAGTCAAAGTAGTGAGACAAAAGAATGTAACTTTACCAAGCATTAATTTGCCCACGTTTGACGGTGCCTATGAAGAATGGTACGCCTTTAGAGATACCTTTAAAAGCCTAATTCATTCCAACGCTTCCATAGGTAATATTCAAAAATTTCATTATTTACGTATGTCGTTAAAGGGTGATGCGGCTCATGTGGTGCAATCTCTTGAAACCTCCGAAAATAACTACGCAATAGCATGGGAGTTATTAAATAAACGGTTCGAAAATAAAAGGTTAATTATTCACAATCACATTCATGCACTTTTTAGTTTACGGCCTGTTTCACGCGAATCACACTTGGCGCTCCGTGAGTTATTAGACAACACGGTAAAACATATAAGAGCCTTAGACGTTTTAGGGCAACCAACTAAAACATGGGATTCTTTGATTATCTACCTCATTTCAACAAAACTTGATTTCGTTACAAAGCGCGAATGGGAGACCTCCATTTCGGACAAATCAGATGATATGCCTTCACTAGACAACTTTATAGATTTCTTAACGAACAGATGTTCTTTACTAGAAACTATAGCCCCTGACAACAAAACAAAAAATGTTAAAACTAGCGGCTTAGTTTCAACAAATAATGCTTTTACTTGCGCCTTTTGTAGTTCATCTCATTCCACCTTTGAGAAAATGTCAGTAAATGATCGGATAAAGAAAGTAAAAGAACGCAATTTATGCTTGAATTGTCTTAGAAAGGGTCACAACGTAAGTAGTTGTAAATCTAAATTCCTTTGCAAACGATGTAACAAAAAGCATCACACGTTGATTCACATTGAAATTCAAACCAACACTATACCTGATGCTGTTCCCTCAACTTCAAAATTATCTGATATTTCAATTACTAATCATGCGGCAGCAAACTATACGCTTTCACAAGTATTATTAGCCACAGAATAATCAGAATAATCAGAACATGTGGATAAGCGGCCGAGCGTTGTTGGATTGTGGTTCCCAATCAAACTTTATAACTAGCGAATTTCACAAAAACTTCGCTTACCCACCGAACACATTCAATCAACGGTAATCGGAATAAATCAGACAGTTACTAATTTAAATAAGAAAACGTCTATTGCTTTGCGAGCAGTAAATAACCCTTTCAAAACCGATCTAGACTGCCTAATAATTGATAAAATAACGGAGAACTTACCCCATGCAACATTTGACAGTAACCTGTTAGACATTCCACCAAATATACGGTTAGCCGATCCCACCTTTCATGAAACGAACCCAATTGATCTCTTATTAGGTGCCAATGGATTTTGGAATTTGGTTTGCGTAGGTCAAATCAAATTGGGCGAAAATTCTCCAATTCTTCATAAAACTAGACTAGGTTGGATACTTGCGGGTCCTCTTCCGGTACCTCCTCAATATTCGCAAACTATTTCTAGTTGTCATTTAGGTTTAGAAGCACAATTGGAAAGATTTTGGACATTAGAAGAGTGTACGACCAAGCGATATTACTCAGTTGAGGAGGAGGAGTGTGAACAACATTTTATCGAAAATACCACACGTGCTTCTACGGGTAGATTTGCTGTTAGCATACCTTTTAAAAATGCCAAAGCCACTCTCGGTGATTCGCGGTATAATGCAGTCAAACGATTTCATTCTCTTGAACGGCGATTATGTCGAGACCCAGAATTAAAAACCGAATATGCAAAATTCATAGATGAATATGAAGAATTAGGACATATGAAGCGCATCAATGAATCGAACCAGATTGATTTTACATCCTGTTTTTACCTTCCCCACCATGCCGTTTTTAAAAGTTACAGCACAACTACTAAAACCCGGGTGGTGTTTGACTGGTCGGCAAAAATCACCACCGGTGTATCGCTTAACGACATTCAAAACATTGGGCCGGTTATACAAAATGACCTGTTTTCTATTCTTTTAAGATTTCGTAGGCATGCCTTCGCGATAACAGCAGACATAGAAAAAATGTACAGGCAAGTCTTGTTATCCGAAAAAGACCGACCATTCAATCGCATACTTTGGAGATCCGACCCTTGTCTTCCATTAGATTGCTATGAGTTGCAAACAGTAACATACGGTACAGCATCGGCATCCTTTCTTGCCACACGTTGTATACAAGAGATTGCAATGAAAAATCAATCAACACATCCAAATATTTCTAGCATAATTAATAACGACTTTTACGTAGGCGATTTACTAACGGGCGCAGCCTCTATACCTGAACTTGTACACATTAGTGACAATTTAGTTGGCTTACTACGAGAGGCAGGTTTTAATTTGCGGAAGTGGAATAGTAACGCTCTGGTTGGAAAGGAAGCTGTCGCCACTGAAAATGAAGCATTGTTAGGTGATAACTCTGAATGTAAAACATTAGGTATTTCCTGGAACACGGACCACGATTCTTTCAAATATTACGCGTTAAATCATAATGATAGAGGACGCGTAACTAAGCGAATCATTTTATCCACTACTGCTCAGATATTTGATCCTTTGGGTTTATTAAGCCCTGTAATTGTGGTCGCTAAATTAATTATTCAATCGCTTTGGCAGCATCACATAAGTTGGGACGAATCTATACCACATGATATACATCACAGATGGAGTGGCTTCTTAAATACATTGCCATCAATAACTTCGATTCAAATTCCGCGGTATGTTCTACAGTCATCCACGTGCTCCACACAGCTTCGTGGTTTTGCAGACGCCTCTGAAGGGACATATGGCGCGTGTGTATATGTACGCACGGTTAACGACGCTGGTAATGTCTCCGTGAAACTACTTTGCGCGAAGTCTCGAGTTGCTCCATTACACGAGGTCACGCTTCCCCGCTTAGAATTATGCGCCGCAACATTGCTAACTAAACTAACGTCAAAGATTAAAAGCGTGTGCGATATTCAATTTGATTCGTATTTCTACTGGTCCGATTCAACTATCGCGCTTAGCTGGATTAAATCACATCCTTCTCGATGGCACACATTTGTAGCAAATCGTGTAGCGAATATACAAGCTATTACTAGTATCGAGGAATGGTTCCATGTGGTATCATCTGACAATCCAGCTGACTTGATATCTCGGGGCACTACACCAAACATATTGTCACATTCGTCACTTTGGTGGCATGGTCCCCAATGGCTATCTGAATGTTCAACGGACTGGCCTATTCCTTCTGTCAAGTCATGTCCGAAAGATATTCCAGAAAAACGTAAAGGTGTCGCATTGCACATGCAAATTATCGAGTGGGAGATATTTAATAAATACGGTACGCTTAAGAAATTGCAAAGGATAGTAGCATGGTGTCATCGATTTGTTGCGAATTGCCGTAAACCTTCAAGCGAAAGATTGAATGGCCCTCTCACTCCTCTGGAAATAAACACTGCTCCAAAATGTCTAGTGAAGTCAACTCAAGTACAATGTTTTGCTTTAGAAATAAAAGAATTAAACAAGGGGGATCATCATAAAATAAAGGGTGATATTTTATCGCTGAATCCTTTCTTAGATGACGAAAATATACTGCGCGTTGGGGGAAGAATAAGATGTTCAAACTATTCTTTTAACGAAAAGCATCCGATTATATTACCTAAAAATCATCCACTTACCGAGCTAATAATTAAACATGAACACGTGAGGCAATTACATTCAGGCGCGTAAACAGTTTTAGCATCCCTTCGCGAACGATATTGGCCAGTCGCAGGCAAAAATTTCGTTAAGAAATTGATACGGAAATGCGTCATTTGTTTCAAAGCAAATCCTACAGCTTATCAGTATCAAATGAGAAATTTACCTAAATATCGTTTCACTGCCAGCACTACTTTTTATAATTGTGGTGTCGATTATGCCGGACCGTTTTTGTTAAAGGAAAAGAAAACACGCAATACGAAAATGGTAAAGGCATATGTATGTTTATTTAGTTGCTTAACAACAAAGGCAGTGCATCTGGAATTGGTAACAGAGCTTACAACGCAAGGCTTTCTTGCCACGTTGCGCCGTTTTGTATCTCGTAGAGGTAAACCCTATGCTATTTATTTCGACAATGGTACATGCTTTGTGGGGGCTAAGAGGGAATTAAATAATATGCTGAAACTTTTTAATACTACCAAGCAAAGTGATGAATTAGTCAATGCTGTATCTCAAGAAAGCATTATTTGGCATTTCATTTCACCCCGCGCTCTGCACTTTGGTGGCATTTGGGAGGCGGGCATAAAATCCACTAAAGCGCATCTTAAACGCGTTATAGGTCAGACGACATTATCCTATGAAGACTTTTACACTATTCTCACACAAATAGAAGCCATACTGAATTCCCGTCCTATTTCTCCGCTCTCCAGTGATCCTACAGACCTAAATCCTCTTACTCCCGGACATTTTTTGATTGCGAAATCTTTGATGTCTATCCCGGAGCCAAGCGTCTTGGATTTGAGAAAAACCACCCTAAGCCACTACCAACGTCTTCAAAGGTTGTCTCAACATTTTTGGAAACGATGGAGTAAAGAGTATATTGGAGAACTGCAAACACGCTGCAAATGGAAGGAAAGAGGGCCTGAGCTATTGCACGAAGGTTCTCTTGTTATACTACGGGACGACAACTTGCCTTCTATGTGTTGGAAATTGGGACGAGTCCAACGTCTTCACCCTGGCGAGGACGGCATCACACGAGTGGTAACGATACAAACCTGTGACGGCATAGTGAAGCGTGCGGTGCGGCAAGTGTACGTTCTTCAGGTTGAATAATTCAATAGTGGCGATGACATTGAAATACTTCAATATTTCAAGGCGGGCGGCATGTTCCGGATCCCAATTTGTCATTAGATTTGTTGCCATGATTTTTTAATGTATTTGTTTTTGTTTTTTTCTCTTTCATATATGTAAGTTGCTAGGTAACGACACAACAACGCGTCTGTCAATATATTTTTATAAACACACAATTCGAGTTCTACCAGGTTCTACCGCTTTACAAGCATTATTTCTTTTAAAGTGTTAACATTTCAATCCTCAAAAGTGAAAGCACAGCCTTCAAGATTCATCGAAAGTGAAAACCCAGCGTACAAGATCCTACAGGGCCTATGCCATGGCTAGCTCGTAGTTCCGATCTTAATCCTCTCGATTTTTCATTTTGGGGGTTTATGAAGAATGAAGTGTATGCCGTAGAAATAAATACTGAAGAGCAATTATGGAACAGAATTGTGGAGTCTGCTGATACATTTCGTAATAATCCGAACATATTTGAAAGATGCCGTCAATCATTAATACGAAGATTGGAAATGTGTATTCAAGAATTCCAAATATATTGCTGTTATAGGAACCTGTACCGTACGTCGATGTATCCTTGATTATTTCCAGTAAATTTATGTGAATTCTTGTAATGTATATTTGTTGTCGAAATGTGTAAAAAATGTTAACAAAATTCTTTCATCCATTAAATCATGCTTTTATAAAATATTTAACAAATTTTAATTTCTGGTGACATTTGTTTCTCCCATTAACTGTCTCTGGCTGGAGTTATTGAGAATTAATGAGACAACACCCGTAGGGGAAAAGTGCTTAAAAGGTGGTGGGTGTGGTGTCGAAAAGGTATAAATAGAACCCCGACGCTAGGCCAAATGTCAAATGAAGCCCATAACCCCGAACTTAACTATGATTTTGATAACTTGAATTATAATAAATGAGTTTTCTAATGGTAATTAAACATTTGTGTATTATTATACTACAATATACATCATGTAGTTACTGTTCTACAGCAAGATTAGAACAAGGCGCTACAAAGTTTTGGGAAATAGAGGAGATTAATCCTAAAGTCTCGTTATCAGAGTCAAAGCGGTACTGTGAACAACATTTCGGGATACTACTACCAGAAATCTTAAAGGCATATTTGTAGTAAGCATATCATTGTAAGAGCAAGATAAGCATCTACGCCATTAAAGGAACTTCGCCTTGGTACGATTTAATTCACAAGAGCAGCGATTAGCGAAACGTCCTGATTTATATATATATATATATATATATATATATATATATATATATACATCTTTCTATCACTGTTAAACCAGCTGAAGACTCATACAATCCTAAACCATGCTTAAATAATAAAGATAGCCACTCAGTCGAAATATATATCAGTATACTAGAGCCTCAGTTGGCCTTGTGAATGTATATACATTTAAAACTTCCTAAAATTGAAAAGATGTATATAACGCTATTTCTGTATATAAATAGCATAATCCTGAACCAAACCATCCTTATAGCAATCTTGAGCCAAATTATACATGAATCGGTACATTCATTGACTATTCTAAATCAATCCAGTGTTGCCAGGTTTATCGACCATCTCTACGATTTTCATCTACAATACTTCTGCCAACCGGCGCGAAGTTAAGTGAAAACTTAATGGAGTCCCAACCTTAACGAAAGCAATATTTTGAAAAATTTATGAAAAATATAATAATTTAAAATTGACAGTCTTTATAAGAAGTAGATATGGGAACAAAATGAGGTAAATACGTAATACAAAATTTAATAGTAAAAATAAAGTATTTCCAAATACACAATTTTACAACTTAAAACAAATTGTTACTAGTCTCTAATTTTCTTAATTCGAATTAAATTTTTATTTTTATAGTGTAAAAATTATACACCACTTCCTTAATAGATGTCCATTTACGGTTTTTTAATAAATTGGGGTAACAAGACACAAGCTTCTCAGCCTCTAATCCTTTTCTAGGTTGTTTTGTTTAATATTATTATTATTGTGGCTATACACCCCCGAAGAGATTGAGCCTCCTATTCGGATCTCTAGATCTTCTGATTATATGCTTTCACATAATTTCTTCCATAGTTTTCTGTTTTTCGTTTTTTGTTGTCAAATCATGTGTCCGGTCCTTCGTATATCCTGCTCCACTTCCTTCAGCCATGTACTCTTCGGTCTTCCTCTCCTTCTTCTGCATCCCGGCTTTCACTCTGTCACGTTATATATTACCGCTCCTGCACCAGCTCTCCATACATAACCGAGCGACCTTGAGCTCTTGATTGCTTAATTTTTCTCACTACATCTATTTCTATTTCTTGTGCCAATTCCTCGTTTGTTCTTCTTCTGTATTTCATTTTCGTTTAGTCTAATTGGTCCCAAGATAGTTCTCATTACTTTTCTCTCCACTATTCTTAGGTCCTCCTCATCCTTCTTTGTCAAGGAAAGCATTTCTCTGGCACACAGCAGTGTTGGTCTAATTATTGTTTCATAGATCTTCAGTTTGCTGTTTTTGCTTAAAGTCTTACTCTTTAATAGCTTTCTATTTGCATAAGAAATCCTGTGTGTTGTGATTATCTTCTCTTTTATTTCTGCTTCACGCTCGCACTTATTGGTGATTGTCACTCCCAGGTATTTGAATCTTTTCACCTCCTTAAAAGCATACTTTCGTATTTGGATTTGCTTCTTTTCGCATTCTCTATCTAGTCCCATTATTTTGATTTTTTCTTCTTTGATTTTCAATCCCATTTTTGCGCCCTCTGTGACTATTTCTTCCAGTACCTCCTTCATTTTACTCCTGTTTTTTGTTATTAATGCAATATCACCAGCGTACGCAACTATCTGCTCTCCTCTTGTCCTTAATGTCCCATTCTGTATCCTTCGGAGTACATATTGTAGAGCCAGGTTAAATAGGGTTGCTGATAGTGCGTCTCCTTGCCTTACTCCTTTATTGAAATCAAACTCTTCTGTCTCCCCTTTCTACGTTAAGACATTCGCTGTTGCTTTTTCCCTTGTCATCATTATTAACCTCCTCAATTTTGCGCCCATACCCAGCTCCTTTAACGCTCTTTTTAGTTCATTTCTATTAATGCTATCGAAAGCTTGCTGGAAATCTATAAAAAGCAATTCTATTTCTATTTTATAATGCTGAGCCTTTTCCATTAGTTGTTTTATTGTATGTATTGAATCTGTCGTTGATTTTCCTTGTTTAAATCCGTTCTGATATTGCTCCACTGTGTCCTTTGTTACTTTTGCTAATCTTTTCTGCAGCAGTGTGGACAGCAGCATTGTTTAATATATTTTTTTTTAAATTTACAATTATTATTTTCTGTTCTGTCGACCATGACTGTCTCAAATAGTGATGGGTCGTTATTGAACTATCTTTTATTTTAGAACCGTTCTCGATCCAGAACGGTTGGAACTGTTATCTCGCTGGGCAAAGAACGGTCCCTTTCGGACAGTCTCCAGCGTACGCGGTTGAAGAAGAAATTACACATCATCGACTTCTTTCCTATTAAATATTTCTCCACGATGATTATTTTACGTGGGAAACTTCCGAATGAATGAATTGTGATTACTTGATGATTGTTCCTATTTCCTAACTATAAAACTGTTGTTCGATAGATCAGCTACGGACTGTAGCAAACGGATGTGTCCACAATGAAAACGAACTTAAATGTTTTTGTTATATTTATTTTACACGATGTGTGTAAACTAGCGTTGAATCGTGAGAAAAGAAAACTGTATAGGAACTTCTAACGAAAAACTTAATGTACGTAGGATACAGTTACATCATCAATACACAATCATATAACTCGGGGAATCACCAAGATGTTAGCACTAGTAATGGGAAAGTATAACGTCGGGGAAAAACAAACTATATATCAAATCAAGCAAAGGCCGCCAAAGGCGATGTACGCATGACATATTTTATTGATTTTATGATGCGTTATCAAATAGAACTGTCGAGTACGAAACAACGATGACCTGTTATATTGGAACCGTTACTTCAAAATAACGAGGACGGTTGGAACTGTTCTTTTAAAAGAACGGGTTTTCCCATCACTAGTCTCAAATATTTTTCGCGAATGCAGAGAGACCCGCTATGGAACAAATTCAAACTACCGTGCAACAAAAAATGTAAATCAATTTCTTCGAGAATCGCTAGGCTAATTTTCCGCTAAATCAAAATATATTTGATACTGCGCTCAAATAAAAAAGGCAGTTTACAGTGGTTACTTGGCTAGAGATGTCGACAAAATACTTATTAAAATTCAAACTAAGAGACAGATAGACAGACTTCATCGACCTTAATTGCAATACAAACGCGCTACAAAAATGTTATAAAAGCACCCGTCTATGGAAAATCGACAAGCATAAATCTTATTTTTGGCATGTACAACATGATCACTTGCTTTATATCAAAAAGTATGTTAAAACTACCTATTAGGAATTTTGAAAGAAATAAACAGGTACGTAAAAAAGTCGAATATTTACAAAATTGAATGCGGAAGAAGCAATTATTCTTATATCGGGCAGACACAATGTACTATCGTATCGAGACTATTCAAAGAGCACATGGCTGGTTAGCGCTATAGAAAACTAGGATCCTCAAGCGTAGGTCACCATATTAATGATACAGGGCATAGTATCCAAAGAGAGAATTTAAAATTATACATAAGACGACAAATCTCCAAAATAGGGAGTACAGTCTTTTGGTCGGTCTGTACTGTTAGATTTATTATAAATTTAGTAATGAACACTAACAAGAAACCACTAGTAAGTGTGTCTCACCAATTGAAATGGAACTTTGTGGGTTTATAGACAGATGTAGTGTAACAACAACAGTAACATTTTTAGCTGCCCAGTCTCACATTACCGGGCTGTATAGCGCCCTAAGCTCAAAACTGCCCTTTCCTGTATGACTCAATAACTCAGAAACTATCAGAAATATGAAAAGAAAGTTAAGGCAAGATTTAAACTGTTTTATAAAGGAGAAGATGAATTTATTGAGAATAAGAAAATCTAGTAGACTGTGAAAAACAATCTCACAGTGTTTACTTAGAGCAACTTTTATCTATCATTTGATGTTCAGTTGTTGAAATTACGTTCGTTACAACTCTCAGCTACTTATTTTTGAAAAGTAAAATAAAATGGAATTAGCCAGAGAGCACTTTCGAATCATAATTTACTATGATTTTAAACAATTTGAAAACACAATTATATTAAAAACAGAGAATAATTATAAAAAAGACTAATATATGAAATGATAAATATACAGAAAGACACTAAAACTATTAATTTCAGGACCGATATTCAAAATTTAAGTAATGTATATAGCAATTTGTTGAAATGACATTTGCATTTCTTCAGAAGGAAACCTTTGGCTAGGTTTTTAAATTTGGTTTTCCCTAGTCCTTGAACAGAATTGTTAAGGTTTCGACAAAGATTTTTTGATATAAGGTTTTACTTAATTTGCATGTATGTTTACACATTAATTTAGTTTTTATAATTTATATATATATATAAAAGTTGGTTACACATCCTCTATATCAAGAAATCCTAGTCATTAGTTATTTTGTTGATAGTCCCAAATAAAAAACAAAAGTTTGTTTATATATTTATCTAGTTATATTTTTACTGACGAAGGTGTTCCGAAAACGTTTGTAAACGTTCTGAAAATATAACTATCGTTCAAACCAGCCTTGTTTTATTGACCTATTAGTGGTAGAGATCTATCATATAAGATAAGTATAAAAAGGTCACGAAATATATATATATATATATACATTTAATCTATGATTTTAAAAGAGGTTTAAGCGCTTATGAGTGCAAAGAGAGTTTAGATTCAGTTTTTAGTGAACAAGCACCTTCCTTGACTACAATTTACCGATGGTATAAGGAATTTTAACGCGAAAGGAATTCTGTTCAGCATCAAAAAGGAGCAGGGCGTGTTGCTGTTAAAAAAATAATTGAAGAAGACAATAAAGCCACTTATGCGGTAATAGTACGTAAACTGAAAATTGGATCCTCAGCTGTTAAAACAATCATACACGAACACCTGCATTTAAAAAAGCGTTAAGTCGTTTTGTGTCACATTACCTTTCTGACTTCCAAAAATCAGAGCGTGAGAATTCGCCATGAAACTTTAAATTTATTAAATAATGGCGCGAACCAATTTTTTCTAAAATAGTGACAGGTGGCGAAACTTATATTTCCCTTTTCGACCTTCTTACCTCCCAAGAGAGTTATGTATGGATACATAAAGATGGGGAAATTCCTACAATGACTAAGAAGCAGCGAGTTATGAGAAAGGTTATTTATGCGGTATTCTTCAGAAGTACGGGCTTAGTAAATGCAATTAAGTTAGATGGACAAAACACAGTTACAGCTAAGTGGTATACTGAACAATGGTTGCCTGAAGTGTTCAATAGAATTTCAGACCAGAGCATTATGCTCCACCATGACAACGCTGCAGTTTCTGGCTGAAAAGAATATAAAAGTAATAGAACATCCGCCGAACTCACCTGATTTAGCAATGTGTCAGTTTTGGCAATTTTTTTAACTTAAACAAAATTTGCGAGGTAGAAGGTTTTCGTCTAAAGAAGAGATTGATACCGCAGTTCACGCTTATTTTGAAGGTATTCCGAAATAATATTCGTTGGAAGCTTTTAAACAGTAGAAAGATATAATGATCAAATGTATCATTGCTGAAGGGAATTACTTTGAGCATATTTAAAATAAAATCCTAGAAAATATTAACCGAGTTCTTTATTCTCAATAATTTCAGCTTATCCCTCATATATGCTTGTAACGATAATGTGAATATTTTCCCTATGACAAATATACATGCATATGTTCATGGAGGTTACCCCTCACCATCTTATTATAGGGAAAACGTTTATCATTGTTAAGAGCATGTAAAACAGTTTGAACCTTCCCTTAACTTTTTCTGATTTCTCATATAGCTTCTGAGATACTCCGTCTACCAGCAAAGGGTAGTGTTAAGTTCAGAGCACCCTCGCTAATGCGAGATTGGGCAGCTAAGAAAATGACTGTTGTTTTTACACTACATCGGTCTATAAACCCACAAAGTTTCATTTCAATCGGCGAGACACACTTACCAGTATTCTCTTGTAAGAGGATAGTTTATGAATCAGTTTTGCTTAAACTGTTTGCTATATATTATTATTATATCAACCAGAATAAGTATTTATATAGGTTAACACAACCTCAATTGTATTCTTTTACTAGCTATGTGCAATATTAAACTCATGCAGTAACTTGTGGTTGAAATGCAAATTTAAGTAAGCAGCAATAGAGAATTACTATGACTTAAACTTTCATCCTTAATTGAAATTACATAGTGGAAGTTACTTTCAAAATTAAATTTTAACAAAATTTTGATATTTTATAACGGCTAAGTTCAACTTCAGATATGTATATATTTGATTTGGAAGCCGTTACTTATCGAATGTAATGGCATATTTTCTATTGTCTATCTATATACAATTACTTTAAGTAGATAGGCATTTAGGTAATCAGAACATTCTACTTCGATTAGGGCTAGAGTTTTGTTTGTAACGGTGAAAAATATCTTGAAGAACAAAATATATTTTTAATTTAGGGCTAATTAAAAATATATTTTGTTCTTCAAGATATTTTTCACCGTTACAAACAAAACTCTAGCCCTAATCTAATACGAACCTAATGTAAATACAAATCTACTAGCGTACAGTGTTGCTAAATAGTCTGGTTCAGGGTTGTGCGTAGGACATTGCCGAAGGATATACGATACATATACAAATATCCGAGGCCAGCGCCGCCAAACGAGAAAAGCGATCTACTACTTTTTTGATATTTCTATCAAAATTGAACCATTTCGATACTTTACCAGACATACATTGACGTCACTTGGAGGCGTTCTAACACGTTAAACAACCCTGCGCCATATATATGGCCCAGGATTGTACATTCATATTACTATTCATGGCTCAAGATTGTATAGTTACTATATATATATATATATATATATATATATATATATATATATCACTAGGTCATTTTGAAGGTCGAAATTGTTGAAAGTGATAAACACGAAGAATTAAACTATTACATGCCGCATCATTCAATCATTAAGGAATCAAGTTTGACAACTAAGGTGCGCGTAGTTTTTGACGCGCCATTGGAAACGCATAGCGAACTTTCATTAGACGATGTCCAGCACGTTGGCACGACAATTCAGAATGATTTGCTATCAATAATTATACGATTTAGAATGTATAAGTTGGTTATGACACATAATATTGCTAAAATGTACAGAATGATTTTAGTTAAATTAGATCACTTTCCAAAGAATTTTGTGGCGTGTAATCTGGAACGACCGTATTTAGCAATTCATTGCTTACACAAACTAGCACAAGAAACCGTTAAGGCTAAACTAGTGGCTAGTGAAGCTATTAAAAGTAACTTTTATGTCGATAACCTTTTGTATGGCTCTGATTCTAAATCTGAGTTAGTTCAAATTCAGAAGTATGTCTCTACGATTCTTGCTTCAGAAGGGCTACAATTACGGAAATGACTAGTCAATGATAAGGAATTATATCATGAATTTCAGTTAAACGCAGACTTCGATAGCAGTATAGTAAATCTTGGGGAAAACAAAGCAAACAAAACCTTAGGTATATGCTGGAAACCTACTTCTCTTATAAAATGGCGGAAAGTGGATATGTGTGTGAAATGTGGTCCGCAAAAGTTGACATACAAAAGGATTACAAAATCTTAAAATGTGCTAATGTGAACTGTGTTATGTGTGTGCATCATAATTGTATACTATATAAGGGCTCTGAACTAAAATTTATCGAATCTTCAAAGAATAATATAAAGTGGTTCTGCAACAACTGTCCTGAGCAAAATAATGAAAAATAGTTACCAATGATGCCGAGGCTCTGTAGCATGGAGAAACGAATGGGTGAGATGTATGTTAAAATCCTGTTAACAGGAATTGACAATCAGAATGATGTGATACATAACCTGAAAAAACAAATTAATAATAATATTGATAAATCTCAGAATAAGCAGGAAACAGTAAAGAAATCTACAAATGAAAAGGAAACTAGTAGAATGGGTACACGATCTCAAACCGTAGATGGAGCCCCTAAAATCAATGAACAGAGAAAAATAGACAAGGATAAAGGAACTTTAAAAGAAAGAGAAACATCACGAGCAAAAAATCAAATTTGAAAACTGTTGCAAATACTGAAGTAAATAGGGTCACCGACACTGACAAAGCTAAAAACATAAAATCAACAAAAATATACGAGGAAATAATATAAACACTACTTTAACTGCCGTACAAAAGCGAAAATGGATATTTTTATCAAATTTCGTTAAAAACACAACTGAGGCAAGTATTACTGAACATTTGTGCAAGTGCGAACTTCCTACGTTAGTATGTGAGAAATTAGAAATTAAAAATAAAGAAATTGCAGCGTTTAAAGTTTCTGTGATTGAAAAAATTATGATAAAATATTTGATGCAAATATGTGGCCCAGAAACGCTATAATAAGACCTTTTTGGAGGAAAGTCTCAATCAAGGAAACAAATGTAAAATACGACAAAACATAGTAAAAAATAATTATATATTTATATATTATTGAATACAAGTAAGGATATTCACGTATTTGCTGTAACTGAACATTGGTTGCCACAAAATTACACCATTACGTAATAGGTTCTTGTTATTACAGAGAGACTATGGTTCATTGTGAATCCTGTATTTTTGTGAAAGAGGGTATTACATTTAAAGAGATTAATAACCTGAAAGAAAAAGCATTGAGTCCACTATTGAATGCAGTTGTGTGGAACTACAAGATTATAAACTGTTATTAATAAATAAATATATGTATATATATATATATATATATATAGACCATCCTCAGGTAGTATTAACGAGTTCTTCGAAATCATGGAAGATATATTAAATTGTGCACTCTCCACGAAATGTCATTACACAATGATACTAATGGGTGATTTCAATATTCATTTCCATACCCCGGATGATCTACATACTAAAAGAATGAAAAATTTGTTGAAAACATTTAATCCACAAATAACGATTTCAGAACCAACAAGAATATTTGGCGATTCAAAAACAATGCACAGAATTATAGGAGTTTTGTTGTGAATATTGCGATATCAGATCACTCCGCACAACAGATTTCGCTTACACAAGAGTTGTGTGTAGATAATATAAAACAAAGCAAGATATTATATCAAAAACATTATATGAGGAGGACATAATCGTATTTAGAGATTGGTGACTGGAGTCTTGTTCTGAGAGGAAATGATGCCGATATGTGCTTCGAGTTTTTTATTCGTAATATAGAACTTAAGTATAATCAATTGTGCTGTACAAAAAGATTCTACAACGTTCTATGAAGCAGAGGTGGTTTACTGAAACAATTAGAAGGAAGACTGTAATTAAGAGGCAAATGTATGAAGATATGATTAACAGATGGATTGATAGAGAAACATATAAAAACTACTGTACACAGCTGAATAATGAAGTACAAAAGGCCAGAAGAGGCGCAAACTCTGAATACACTACGGCCTGAAAAATAAAATTGCAGCTACTTGGCAACTAGTAAGAGCTGAGATAAGAACGGGTGCAATAGAAAAATCGACCATCAACAATATAGGTGTACAAGGCGAAAACATATATGGGAAATTGAAAAACATAAATCAGTGTCTAGTGGCAATGTGCGCCAATATTGATGGCAGAACAGCGATTGATTTATCTAAGGTAGCTTGTAATACTCATTCAATATTGAATGTATATATATATATATATATATATATATATATATATATTTCGTGACCTTTTTATACTTATCTTATATGATAGATCTCTACCACTAATAGGTCAATAAAACAAGGCTGGTTTGAACGATAGTTATATTTTCAATGTATAAGTGCGGATGTCTTTCAAAACCGGAACTGTCAAAAAGTCGTCGTCGAAAATTTCAGATTTTCAGTGACGACTTTTTGACAGTTCCGGTTTTGAAAGACATCCGCACTTATACATTGAAAATATAACTATCGTTCAAACCAGCCTTGTTTTATTGACCTATTAGTGGTAGAGATCTATCATATAAGATTCAATATTGATGCAGCCAACAACCGTATATGAAATTTGCATGGTAATACATGAATTGAAAGACACTTTAACTGTAGGACATGATGAAGTTCCTGCAAAATTAATAAAAGAGTGCGTTCCTGAATTATCAGTTTTGCTGAAGCCCATGATTAATAGTTCATTGCCACACGGAATTTTTCCAAATAAATTAATGAAGTCAATTGTAAAATTGCTTAATAAAAAAGGAGATAAGGGTAATTTCGAAAATTATAGACCATTAGCCGTCTTAACACATTTCTCAAAAATTTTCGTATACCAGGTCGAGTTTGGATAAAGCCGAGTTGAAATATTGACTTTTCTCATGTCCGATTTACCTTAAAAATGGATTCAGAACGTATTTTTGACGACAAATCCGACAAAGGGGCTGATAGAACGTATATTAGTTAGGAATTGGATGCAAGAGTGTTGAAACATTAACTTTCTTCAAAGTCCGATTTATATTAAAAATCGAATCAGAACGCTCTTCTGACGAAAACTCCTACAAAAAGGGCTCAATTAACATGCACTAAGTCGGACTTGGCCAAAACCCAGTTGAAGTATTAACTTTTCCCCATGTATGAATTACGTTAAAAATCGCTTCAGAACGCTTTTCTGTTGACAAATTCGCCAGAAGAGGCGGAGAGAAACTGTATTAGGTCGGATTTGAAAGAAGCCGAGTTGAAATATTAACTCTTGCCAATGTCCGATTTAAGTGAAAAATTGTATCAGTACGCCTTTATACCGACAAGATCGTCTGAAGGGGCTCAAAAAACGTGTATTAGTTCGGATTTGAACGAAGCGAGGTGAAACAGTAACTCTTTCCAATGTCCGATTTACCTTAAAAATTACAACAGAACGCTTTTCTAACGACAATTCCGTTAAAAGGAGCTGAAGAGACGTATATTAGGTCGGATTTGAAGGAATCAGAGTTGAAATATTAGCTCTGTCTAATTACCGATTTAGGGTAAAAATCGCTTCAGAAAGCTTTCCTCGCGGCGAATTCGCCAAAAGGGGCTGAAGTAGGTGTAGTAGGTCGGAATTCGACGAAATCGAGGTGAAATATTAACTTTTTTCTTTGTCCGATTTGCACTAAAAATCGCTTCAGAACGCCTTTCTGACGACAATTCTGTAAAAAGGCGCAGAGAAAACATATATCAGATCGGATTGGAGGAAACCGAATTGAAATATTTTCTTCCAATGTCTGATTTAGGTTAACAATCGCAGCAGAACGCTTTTTTGAAGACAGTATAGTCGAAAGGGGTATCAACAACGTATATTAGGTCGGATTTAGGAGAAGTCGAGTTTAAAATATTATCTTTTTCCAATGTCCAGTTTACGTTAAAAATGGCATCAGAACGCCTTTCTCACGACAAATCCGCCAAAAGGGGCAGAAAGAAAGTCTATAAGGTCGGAATTGGACGAAACCGGGTTGAAATATTAACTTTTTCCATTGTCTGATTTACGTTATAAATTGCTTCAGAACGCTTTTTAGACAACAAATCCGCCAAAAGGGGTTCGAATAACGTCTTCCGCCAAAAGGCGCTGAAAAAAGTCTATTAGGTCGGAAATGAACGAAACCGACTTGAAATATTAACTAATGCAAGTATTTTCGACCTTTTTGACGGAATTGTCGTCGGAATAGCGTTCTGAAGCGATTTTGAACGTAAATCGGACATTTGGAAAAGTAAAAATTTCATATCGATTTCGTCCATATCCGACCTAATGCAAGTATTTTCGGCCTTTTTTACGTAATTTTAGTCGGAATAGGGTTCTGAAGCGATATTGAACGTAACTTGGACATTGCGAGAAGTTAAAATTTCATATCGATTTCGTCCATATCCGACCTAATGCAAGTGTTTTCTACATCTTTTGAAGGCGTTGTTGTCGGAATAGTGGTCTGCAGCGAGTTTGAACGTAAATCGGACAGTGGGAAAAGTTAAAATTTCATACCGATTTCGCCCATATCCGACCTAATGCAAGTATTTTCGACCTTTTTGACGGAATTGTCGTCGGAATAGCGTTCTGAAGCGATTTTGGACCTAAATCGGACATTGGGAAATGTTAAAATTTCATAGCGATTTCGTCCATATCCGACCTAATGCAAGTATTTTCGACCTTTCTTGACGGAATTGTCGTCGGAATAGCGTTCTGAAGCGATTTTAACGTAAATCGGATATTGGGAAAAGTAAAAATTTCATATAGATTTCGTCCATATCCGACCTAATGCCAGTATTTTCGACCTTCTTGACGTAACTGTAGTCGGAGTAGGGTTCTGAAGCGATATTGAACGTAAATCGGACATTGGGAAATGTAAAAATTTCATATCTATTTCGTCCATATCCAACCTAATGCAAGAATATTCGAAATTTTTTGACGGAATTGTCGTCGGAATAGCCTTCTGAAGCGATTTTGGACCTAAATCGGACATTGGGACATGTCAAAATTTCATACCGATTTCGTCCATATCCGCCCTAATGCAAGTATTTTCGACCTTTCTTGACGGAATTGTCGTCGGAATAGCGTTCTGAAGCGATTTTGAACGTAAATCGGACATTGGGAAAAGTAAAAATTTCATATCTATTTCGTCCATATCCGACCTAATGCAAGAATATTCGACCTTTTTTGACGGAATTGTCGTCGGAATAGCCTTCTGAAGCGATTTTGGACCTAAATCGGACATTGGGAAATGTTAAAATTTCGTACCGATTTCGTCCATATCAGACCTAATGCAAGTATTTTCGACCTTTCTTGACGGAATTGTTGTCGGAATAGTGTTCTGAAGCGATCTTGAACGTAAATCGGACATTGGGAAAAGTTAAAATTTCATATCCATTTCGTCCATATCCGACCTAATGCAAGAATATTCGAACTTTTTTGACGGAATTGTCGTCGGAATAGCGTTCTGAAGCGATTTTGAACGTAAATCGGACATTGGGAAAATAAAATTTCATATCGATTTCGTCCATATCCGACCTAATGCAAGTATTTTCGACCTTTTTTGACGGAATTGTCGTCGGAATAGCCTTCTGAAGCGATTTTGAACGTAAATCGGACATTGGGAGAAGTTAAAATTTCATATCGATTTCGTCCATATCCGACCTAATGCAAGTATTTTCGACCTTTTTGACGGAATTGTCGTCGGAATAATGTTCTGAAGCGATTTTGAACGTAAATCGGACATTGGGAAAAGTTAAAATTTCATATCGATTTCGTCCATATCCGACTTAATGCAAGTGTTTTCGACATTTTTTGACGGAATTGTCGTCGGAATAGCGTTCTGAAGCGATTTTGAACGTAAATCGGACATTTGGAAAAGTAAAAATTTCATATCGACTTCGTTCATATCCGACCTAATGCAAGTATTTTCGACCTTTTTTGACGGAATTGTCGTCGGAATAGCGTTCTGAAGCGATTTTGAACGTAAATCGGACATTGGGAAAAGTTGAAATTTCATATCGATTTCGTCCATATCCGACCTAATGCAAGTATTTTCGACCTTTTTTGACGGAATTGTTGTCGGAATAGTGTTCTGAAGCGATCTTGAACGTAAATCGGACATTGGGAAAAGTTAAAATTTCATATCGATTTCGTCCATATCCGACCTAATGCAAGTATTTTCGACCTTTCTCGAAGGAATTGTCGTCGGAATAGCGTTTTGAAGCGACTTTGAACGTAAATCGGACATTGGGAAAAGTTAAAATTTCATACCGATGTCGTCCATATCCGGCCTAATGCAATTATTTTCGACCTTTTTTGACGGAATTGTCGTCGGAATAGCGTTCTGAAGCGATTTTGAACGTAAATCGGACATTGGGAAAAGTTAAAATTTCATATCGATTTCGTCCATATCCGACCTAATGCAAGTGTTTTCGACATCTTTTGACGGAATTGTCGTCGGAATAGTGGTCTGCAGCGATTTTGAACGTAAATCGGACATTGGGAAAAGTAAAAATTTCATACCGATTTCGTCCATATCCGACCTAATGCAAGTATTTTCGACCCTTTTGACGGAATTGTCGTCGGAATAGCGTTCTGAAGCGATTTTGAACGTAAATCGGACATTGGGAAAAGTTAAAATTTCATATCGATTTCGCCCATATCCGACCTAATGCAAGTATTTTCGACCTTTTTGACGTAATTGTAGTCGGAATAGGGTTCTGAAGCGATTTTGAACGTAAATCGGACATTGGGAAAAGTTTAAATTTCATATTTATTTGGTCCATATCCGACCTAATGCAAGAATATTCGAAATTTTTTGACGGAATTGTCGTCGGAATAGCGTTCTGAAGCGATTCTAGATGTAAATCGGACATTGGGAAAAGTTAAAATTTCATATCGATTTCGTCCATATCCGACCTAATGCAATTATTTGCGACGTTTTTTGACGGAATTGTCGTCGGAATAGCGTTCTGAAGCGATCTTGAACGTAAATCGGACATTGGGAAAAGTTAAAATTTCATATCGATTTCGTCCATATCCGACCTAATGCAAGTATTTTCGACCTATCTTGACGGAATTGTCGTCGGAATGGCGTTTTGAAGCGATTTTGAACGTAAATCGCATATTGGGAAAAGTTAAAATTTCATAGCGATTTCGTCCATATCCGACATAATGCAAGTATTTTCAACATTTTTTGACGAAATTGTCGTCGAAATACCGCTCTGAAGCGATTTTGAACGTAGATGGGGCATTGGGAAAAGTTAAAATTTCATACCGATTTCGTCCATATCCGACCTAATGCAAGTGTTTTCGACATTTTTTGAAGGTGTTGTCGTTGGAGTAGCGTTCTGGAGCGATTTTGAACGTAAATCGGACATTGGGCAAAGTTAAAATTTCATATCGATTTCGTCCATATCCGACCTAATGCATGTATTTGCAACATTTTTTGACGAAATTGTCGTCGAAATATCGTTCTGAAGCGATTTTGAACGTAAATCGGACATTGGGAAAAGTCAAAATTTCATATCGATTTCGTCCATATACGACCTAATGCAAGTATTCTCGACCTTTTTGAAAAATTGTTGTCGGAATAACGTTCTGAAGCGATTTTGAACGTAAATCGGACATTGGGAAAAGTTTAAATTTCATATCGATTTCGTCCATATCCGACCTAATGCAATTATTTTCGACCTTTTTGACGGAATTGTCGTCGGAATAGCGTTCTGAAGCGATTTTGAATGTAAATTGGACATTGGGAAAAGTTAAAATTTCATACCGATTTCGTCCATATCCGACCTAATGCAAGTATTTTCGAACTATCTTGACGGAATTGCAGACGCAATAGCGTTCTGTAGCGATATTGAACGTAAATCGGACATTGGGAAAAGTTAAAATTTCATATCGATTTCGTCCATATCCGACCTAATGCAAGTATTTTCGACCTTTCTCGATGGAATTGTCGTCGGAATAGCATTCTGAAGCGATTTTGAACGTAAATCGGACATTGGGAAAAGTAAAAACCTCATATCGATTTCGTCCCTATCCGACCTAATGCAAATACTTTCGGCCTTTTTAAGTAATTGTAGTCCGAATAGGGTTATGAAGCGATATTGAACGTAAATCGGACATTGCGAGAAGTTAAAATTTCATATCGATTTCGTCCATATCCGACCTAATGCAAGTATCTTCGGCCATTTTTGACGGAATTGTCGTCGGAATAGCGTTCTGAAGCGATTTTGAAAGTAAATCGGACATTGGGAAAAGTTAAAATTTCATATCGATTTCGTCCATATCCGACCTAATGCAAGTATTTTCGACCTTTCTCGAAGGAATTGTCGTCGGAATAGCGTTTGAAACGACTTTGGACGTATATCGGACATTGGGAAAAGTTAAAATTTCATACCGATGTCGTCCATATCCGGCCTAATGCAATTATTTTCGACCTTTCTTGAAGGAATTGTCGTCGTAATAGCGTTCTGAAGCGATCTTGAACGTAAATCGGACATTGCGAGAAGTTAAAATTTCATATCGATTTCGTCCATACCCGACCTAATGCAAGTGTTTTCTACATCTTTTGAAGGAATTGTCGTCGGAATAGTGGTCTGCAGCGATTTTGAACGTAAATCGGACATTGGGAAAAGTAAAAATTTCATACCGATTTCGTCCATATCCGACCTAATGCAAGTATTTTCGACCCTTTTTGACGGAATTGTCGTCGGAATAGCGTTCTGAAGCGATTTTGAACGTAAATCGGACATTGGGAAAAGTAAAAATTTCATATCGATTTCGTCCATATCCGACCTAATGCAAGTATTTTCGACCTTTTTTGACGGAAATGTCGTCGGAATGGCTTTCTGAATCCATTTTGAATGTAAATCGGACATTGGCAAAGTTAAAATTTCATATCGACTTCGTCCATATGCGATCTAATGCAACTATTTTCGACCTTTCGAAGGAATTGTCGTCGGAATAGCGTTTTGAAGCGAATTTGGACGTATATCGGACATTGGGATAAGTTAAAATTTCATACCGATTTCGTCCATATCCGGGCTAACGCAAGTGTTTTCGACATTTGTTGAAGGTGTTGTCGTTGGAATAGCGTTCTGAAGCGATTTTGAACGTAAATCGGATATTGGGAAAAGTAAAAATTTCATGGATTTCGTCCATATCCGACCTAATGCATGTGTTTTCTGCATTTTTTCAGGAGTTGTCATCGGAATAGCGTTCTGAAGCGATTTTGAACGTAAATCGGACAGTGCGAAAA